>JAMWET010005506.1:0-32059 GCA_024036415.1 Prochilodus magdalenae
TTTCCTTTGATAAAGCACTACCACACTTACAAGAATAATTCTAACACTGTAATTATGAAGGGAGAGCGTTACATCTGCTGGTAGAATTTTAGTTGAGCTCCTAAGGGTCTGTCTCCAGAGGCTTTAGAAAGTTTTGTGCTGTGAAGCCATTATCCATTAGAAAGAGAGTGAAGGACACTGTGGATATATATATATATGATATACCTTATCAATAGCCTGTCTTCAATTATGAATAAGAAAATACAGCCAACACACCACATGCCTGATGGTGCATTTATGGTGTTTGTACCTCGAACAAGAAAAAAATTTACCTGTACAGAACACTTTACACTGACAGTGTCATGGTTCTGGATTGTCCTAGGCTAATCATAGACGGTCTTGACTAGAACCACATCATATCCTACAACAACAGTAGAACAGGCTAGCGTGTCCCCTGTGGTGCCTCTCAGTGGGTTAGTGTAGTTTAGCAGGTAACACCACTACCCAGAGTGCCATCTCTACATGTGAGAGACTGGGGTTCAAATCCCGGTTTAGGTGACTATGCTGTGCTACACTAATAAGAGTCCTTGGGCAAGACTCCTAACACTACACTGGCCCACCTGTAATATGATTTACCTTGTAAGTCGCTCTGGATAAGAGCGTCATGTAAATGTTGGTGAGCTGAACTGTCTTGCAGATTAGGACTCCAATCAGAACAAGAAATCAGCATCATTAACAGATCCTAACTACTTTCCTCTGAACACCAAATCTACAGTAACGACCAACATCAAGAATAATTTCAGTATTATGACAATTATGGTCCAATTTTAAAACCCAGGCATCCTAAAGCACAACAACCAACATGAACATAACCCCAATATAACCACAGCAACCACATTCAGGACCACAATAGATTTTTTATTATGTAAATATATTTTACATGTATTATTAATTGTACAAGAACGATTATAAGAGTCTGGTGAGAGTTTATATACATGTATATATTGTGTTCTGAGTATGTTACGTGTAGATCTGTATCTAAGGGCCAAATCTGAGGATTACATCCTTTGTTACTGAGTAACTGTACAGTCTGCAATACATCCTGAGTTATAGTAGTGAGGAATGGCAGTCTGGACTCATAGTAACTGCTGGATGAGGTTGGACTGGGATAAAGGAATGATATTTACTATAAAATGTTTAAAACTCCTTCAAGAAAAAAAGGGCTGGGATAGATCAGCAGGACAGTACTAAACCACTTACTGCATCCATCACAATAGCATGGAGAGGAGTCCAGGTCCTGAACTGACCCGCCTACAGCCCAGACCTTTTACCAATAGAAATCATTTGGAGCATCATGAAATAGATAGCAAAATAGATCCAGGACTGTCGAGCAGCTAAAATCCTACATCAGACACAGATGGGAGAACATTCCTCTCTGGTTTCCTCACTTCCCAGACTAGTGTTAAGAAGTGGGGATGCTACACGGCAGTAGACACGGCCCAGTCCCAGCTTTTTAAAACTCGCTGCCAAAAAGTTCTAGATAACTATAGATAAAATGGGAGTCTATGAGATTTGAAAATTACATTTATTCACATTTTACCCAGCATTCCGACATCTTTGGATCTGGGGTTGTACTTCATCTGTTTAGAGCAGCACTCCCTCATTTTAGTTATGACTCTCAGTAAAGGATCATTCCACACTGTGAAGATAAAAACACTAACAAATCCTTTACCTTTGATCAGTTTCAGAAAAAAGCAGCAAAGGATCAAATTCAGAAGCAGAACGTCCAGGTACATTTCCTCTCATACACATCTCCATCAGTACACCATCTTTATAGCTGTCTAAAATGTTGCACACCTGCTCTTTCTAAATGACTCTAGTTCTTCTCTTTCCTCTCTATACAGACTGGAAAAAGATGCTCACACGCAAAGGTAAATAAGACCCTCCCAGTTACCCCTCCATCACATCGGTCTCCCCATCACCCTAACCCCCTACCACTCACCCCTCCATCACATCTGTCTCCCCATCCCCCTACCCCCACCACTCACCCCTCCATCACATCTGTCTCCCCATCCCCCTACCCCCACCAATCACCCCTCCATCACATCTGTCTCCCCATCCTCCAAAACACAAGATTGAACCTCAGGATTCAGTGTTACTGATGTAGATATAATGTACATCACTAATATCACATTTACATATTCAATAAACACATTCCCACATATTCTGTAATGAATAATGACTGATCCTCTTTCTTTTTGGAATCTCTTCTTATTAAGTTTAAAATCTTTACAAGTTTCGTTCATGAGTTAATATAATAAATATTTTTATGTGTATTTGATGCATTATTTTCAGTGTCCCTCAAGCATCTTTCATCAGACACTACTCAGGGATGCTGGTTTAGAGAGAGAATTCACTCAGGACAGTACTACTGGGAGGTCACCGGACTGACAGTCGTATCAAACAACACTGGAAATCTTATGGAGATAAATATATGTCCAACATCCTGGTATGTGGGGGTAACCAACCAATCAGCAGAGCATAAGAGTGAAGTTCCTGTAACTCCACAGAACGGCTACTGGGTTCTTCAGTATGATAAAGATAAAGGGTACTATGTTAATGATCCCTCTCTGACTCCTGTTCTAGTGAGAGGTCAGTTCTCAAAGCTGGGAGTGTTTATAGACTGTGAGAAACACACACTGTCTTTTTACGACTGTGATAAACAGACACATCTCTACACTTTCAATAATGTACTTTCAACACCAACATTACCTCTCATTCCAGTTATTTATCCTGGACTCAGACCTCGATATTCACTTGATATACCTACGAATAACTGTGTGAACTGTGATGAACTGTATCAACAATAATGCAATTATATTCTGGTCCCAGTTTTAAATGTTTCTGACAAAAAAAGTATATAATGTAATTATTCTAAAAAATATATGTTTTGGTTATGAATGCAATCGTAATTTAACTATAAATTTCACTGGTTTTAATTATGAAGAATGGAAGGACTCCAAACAGTAGCTGTACATAGGATTGTTTGTATTGTCCATGGGTTTTTATGAACTGAACTTTGTTCTGGACAACACACAATAAACATACCCCACACTAACACTGCTTGAATTGATCATTTACCAATGAAGCCTTAAAGTCCCATTTAAAAGCTCTCAGAGGAAGAAAAGAAGGTCAGAAAGTCTTAAGAGATGCAGGTCTCACAGGAAGCCTGTATGCATAGGAACCGAGTTCAGCTCCATCTTAACACCTGCTGACTCCAGATACAGCTCTCAGTAGAGAACACACTCTACAACCAGAAATGAATGTTCACAAGTTTAGAGATATTTGCTCAGTTGATCGTGTATCTGTTAAAACCTAGATAAAAAGCAGATGTTGTGTATTTTCAGATTTACTGATTATTTTATATTTGGTTTGTAGTGATCTGTACATTGTACAAAACTTGTACAGCCTTATTTAGTGTGCACTACATTATAGAAACTTCCCAGAATAAAATGACCCACCCCATCAAAACACCAGCACAGACCCTCCTCCTCCTCAGTATGAGCATTAACAGCTGTAGACTTACCAGTCCAGAGGAAACGTTCTGAGTTCATCAGACCGCCTCTCTTTCCTCTCCGAGAGAATCTCCAGTGGTGGAGAGCAGCACCTGTGTTAACTCTTCTTCTGTTTGCTGCTGAGCGTGGTTTCTTCCTGAGAGTGCGCAGCAGCAGCAGCCGCTTGCCTTTCATCCTTTCATTGGCTACCTGACCATAAATAACCTGACGAAGAGCAGCACCTCCAACACAACCACAAAGAGGTTTGAACGTGCTGTCAGGGCAGCAGAGCTACTTCTTCTACCTCTCATGTTGGACTGATTCCACTTCTATAGCACTACAGACACTCACTATCACCTCTTCAGGTACCCAGTGGTATTACAAGACAGGACAGGGCCAAGGGAAGCTGGTTGGCATGCTAGCTTTAGTAGAGATCTCTGATACACCATATAAAGATAGATGTTAATTCTTATTTTGTTGGTGATTTTAGTTCCTCAAAGAATAAATCTGGTGTGGAATGGTTAGTCCCAGAGAGTCGGAATTGCTCACAGTGGTGGTGAATGGAACCAGACGTCCGCCAATAGGAGCTCTATCATAAAGTTACTACATGAACATGTTATGAATATGCTGCGTGGTGATGTAGTTTTAAAAAGGTGGGTGAGTGGAGATATCATCGGTATATCTGAGATTTCCCATCACCACCACTACAAACAACATCTGAACCAACTCACGCCAAACCCACTGACACCAAACCCACTGACAGTGACTGAAATATTGGAGCTCTCCTTATAAGCTATGATATTGTCCATATCAGCTATAGCAGACTAATACAGGCTGGTATTCAAGATCATAGCTCCTTGCACCTTGAAATATTAAGTTGGCTAGCTCAGTTAATGTGTATTCATTATATAATACATTTTCCTCATCATGCTGAGTCTACCAGTTCATAGAACTTTCCAGTTAGTGACCGGGGTGGTCAGAAAAGCCCTAGTCTCCACAGGTTATGTTGGATTTATGTTGGATGCTTGGTGCCCCGGTTGGTTTTCATTTCATTTCATTCATTTATTTCATTCTGAATGACAATTTTAGATCAGAGGAAGATTCATTCTAAAGTCTCGGGCAGCGATGTAGAGCTTCCTCATGTCACAGGCAGTGATGTAGACCTTCCTCATGTCTCAGGCAGTGATGAGGACCTTCCTCATATCCCTAGCAGTGATGAGGACCTTCCTCATATCTCTGGCAGTGATGTGGACCTTACTCACGTTGTGGGAAGTAGTAAGAACTCTCCTAATTTCTCAGGCACTTATTTCTGTGCTCATTTTGATGTAAATCCAGCTGCCTCCTGGAAAGAGCACCTGAAACCATCAAGTCAACCCCCCAACTTATCTGCATGGCAGACATGGGCAGAGCCTTCAAACTTATTACCCACAAGGTAGCCAGACTTGACTGCATTCCGGCATACATTCTTAAAGCATGTGGACATCAACTAGCAGGAAAATGTAGACATCCCTCTCAGTTGTGCCAGCAAGTTTTGAACTGGCCACCATTGCGCAATCCAAATACTCAAATGTCATTAGAAAATAACAACCTTGGAACAAAAATTAAACAACCTTTAATACCAATGAGGAGGCTCACAAAGAGGTGGTCAGGTTTGTGACACACTATTGCCAGGAGAATAACCTTTCTCTCAATGTCGATAAGACCAATGAGATGATATTGCATTTCAGGAAACAGGGGAAAGTACACACCCCCATCCCCATCACTGGGGCCACTGATTTTGACAAAAAGATGTCAAATGAAATTAAAGTACTAGCTGACCTGGGAATCTCCAGTTGACACTGTAATGTCTTCAGTCCAGCAGAGAGCAGCTCCACTCCTAAATCCTGCAGGTCATTGTTACTAAGGTCCAAGTCTTTTCAGGAGGATGCTAATGTTAACTGGAATGTTAACTGATTCCAGATTCCTTTCATTAAGATTACAAAAAGGCAGTCTGCAGAGGGGGCACACAGCAGAATGCACATGTATAGTAAATGTATAATGTATAGAAATTTGAGAATCTTCAGTTACAGTGTACTTGAAACACATAGCGATGGTCACATAACTTCTTAGAGAACTCAGAGAGAATGGGGTAACCTTGTAAATCTGGTCAAATGCAGAGGCCCAAAGTCAAAGTCTGATATTTGTCAATGTCTAATGAAGCCAGGCAGATTCTCATAGGCCCAGAGAAGTTGATGGGAGTGTCTAGGATGTCATTTAAGCCTGCCAGGTAAAGATACTTGACAGCAGCCCCACAGGTACAGAAAAAATAAAGACCACAATTGAAGAACTCGATGAGATTTTTAGATGGCAGACAAAAAATGCATCCCAGAAAAATTCAAGACATGAATGTAGACATGACATGAGGATCCTGTGGCATCTGCTGCTGTATGAGTTCCCTATCTCCACCATTGGAGACCATGAGGAGATTTGCCCTCTATTAAAAACCATGTAAGTTGAGGAGTTGAAATCCATGGAGGAGTTCAAACTGAAGAAAGGCTACTGGAGTATCACCAGTCAAAGGACCCAAAAGTTCTAGAGGCAGAGTTGGCAGTAATGACCAGTAGAAACTGGAGAGCAGAGATGACAGTGATGCAGGCAGAGGCCAAAGCAACAATTCTTTTGTTGTTGAGGCAACACTGACCCTCAACATCATCTTGGTCTGCACCTGTTCTCCTAGTACCAAAAGAGGATGATGTGTTTGCAAGGATGATAGGGCACTTATATTCTGATTTTCAAGAAGGACTGTGAAACTCTAGGATCAGATCTGAAATTAGAAACAACATCCCTGAAAGACCTTAACCTCATTAACAATGACCTGCAGGATTCAGGAGTAGAACTGTTCTCTGCTGGACTGAAAACATTACACTTTAAACTGAAGATTCCCAGGTCAGCTAGAACTACAAATTTCAAATCAGTTTTGAAACTAGAAATATCTTTCCTAAATTATTTGAAAGACCTAGACCTCAGTAGCAATGACATGGAGGATTCAGGAGTGAAGCTGCACTCTGCTAGACTAAAGACTTTACACTGTAAACTGGAAATTTTCAGGGCAGATAGAACTTCTTAATTTACTATACTGTGCAATCTGCTGTGTGCTACCTCTGCAGACTGTCTTTTTGTAATCCTGATGAAAGACATCAAAAAATCTAAAATCAGTTTTGAATGTAGTAACATCCTGTTGGAAAGACTTGGACCTTAATAACAACAACCTGCAGGATTCAGAAGTGGAGCTGCTCTCTACTGGACTGAAGATATTACAGTGTAAACTGGAGATTCTCAGGTCAGCTAGTACTTTAATCTTGTTTGACCAACTTCCCAACTTCCCAACGGGTCCCAGATTTTCACAGTTTATTCCAAAATTACAAAAACCAGTCTGCAGATGGAGAACACTGTAGATCAAGCAGCATCATCAGTTGTGATTGATGTTCCTGCTGACCTAGGAATCTTCAGTGTATGGTTTAAACTCATCAGTCCAGCAGAGAGCTCTTCCACTTCTGAATCATGCAGGTTACGGTTACTAAGGTCCAGTTCTATCAAGTGTCAAATCTCATCCTAGATTTTCACAGTTCTTTTCCTCACGGTTTTACGAAGTCAGTCTGCAGTGGGTGAACACAACCTTTTATGCAGTACAGTTAAGAGAGTTTGTAGTTCTTGCTGACCTCAATAACTCTAGGTTAACTCAGTCCAGCAGAGAGCAGCTCCATCCTGAATCCTGCATGTCATTTTCCAAGAGGATGTTACTAATTTCAACTCGTGTGTTCTTCATTACTGCATGAGACATTAGGAAGGTCCTCATTACTGCCTAAGTCAGATGCTTCAGATGCTGTAAAAATGCACAGATTGTAATTATAAACACATATGGGAAATTTTTAAGTGTATTTTATCCTGATTATTTTTTTAAAAATTATTATACACAGAATTTATTTAGAGGCATAATAATATATGTAAATAATGTAAATAATATTAAACCAAATTTACAGCTCTTTTGATGGCTGTTTTAAATGTGACATTGTGAACATTTCTTTAAGTCTTGATATCAAATTATTCCACTTAACTATAATAGACTGTGTCCATTTCTAACTCTCTACTCCAACATGTTCTTAACCCCTTTCCCCCAATGATAGCCGATAGCTTGACTTGCATTCACTCCCATTTAGCAGGTTGAAGATTCTCCACAAGGGGGAGCCACCAACACTCAAGCAGCCTATGTAACTGAAAGGAAACTGATGGGGGATCTCCTGAAAGGAGAACATCTGAGGAACCTAAAAACCTGAAACCATAATAAACACAGCTCACAGTTTAACAGCTAGACCGAGACTGGCCACCTCAACAGATCACTAACATGCTAACAGGCTGATCTGGTAAAATTCTGAATTCTAAAAATATGTCAGAATATGTTTTCCAGCATTCTGCAGCATTTGGTGTGAGGAACGTGTTTCCTGAAAGTCTCATACACACTGTACATATCCATGTTTAAACAAAACCATAACACTTTTCTGTGGAATTTTAAGATCCAGTAATAATATAAATAACAATCACTCAGGACTCAGGACGTGTGGAACTTTGGCCAGTAACTTTAACCACCAATTACATACGTAATATAATACAGAATAAATACAATTCAACAGACGTTCTAGCTACCATGTACCAGTCACTTCATTACCTCCACTCAAATACCCAACAAACGGGGATATTTTCTGTATATTTAATATTTATATATCTATAATTATGTTAGCATTGTGCTTAATATTAACATTCTGGCTTTATTCAGCATGCCGCTCTCCTCCTTGCTGACCCTCAGCTCCCTGTCCTGAAAGTTTAGGAACTTTGCCCTGTCAGCAAACATTCAAATTCCAACAGTAAAGAAAGTTTATTACATGACTGGGTCGAAAATCAACCACAACTCTACCTCTGAACTTCAGCACACATAACATCAAGTCATAAACAACATCAAATGGGAGCATTTAGTATGTTTGTATTTAGTAATTTGTACTTATTTAGAGGGATTTTGTCGGTGATATGTGGTGAGTAATAAGCCTTAATAATGTTTCTGTATCAGTTAGCTTTATACTTTGGCCACTTTATCAAGAATAACATTCCCTCCAGAACTGTGATACTTCAGCACTTATGCAAAATATCTTTGTGGCTCACTGAATAAAACCGGATACATAAGGGCTGGTATATATATATCCTGTAGTATTACTGAGTCTATAATACTGGTGCTATATAAACCACTACTGGAGCTGGGTTAGCAGAGCCTCTGTAGACGGTAGGCGGCTGGTATGAAATAGTTTGCCAACAGAGTTCCAGTCCAGTCTAATCAAGCTGGAGCATCTGATTCTACTGGTTTAGTCTGCCGGTCTTCAGACATTGTCCTTGTGCAGTGTTGGGCTGACAATATGCCACCACACCCACCCTTTGCAGATAAGGCTGGACACACCTGTAGTAATAAAACCTTTTTTATTATTGTACTGCGGTTGTTTTGTGTTCAGGGCTCATCGCATTTGGTTGTATGGGTTATGAAGTATGGGTTAAGAGTTATGAAGTACACTGGAATGTGTGGTGGAATGAGGATGCCCTACAGTGCTTGAAGCTCCTGATTTATTAACCCGTCCCTGTGTAGCTGCTAGTTAAAGATCAGAAGTAGCTGATCACAGTGTCCAGGGTCTTAATATATAACGTTTTTCTGACAAAGAAAGCACTATAAACACGGCGGTTTCTGCTGGTTTAATCAGAATCAGAAGATTCTAGTGTTTTGTGTTTACTTGGTTATCTGTTGATTCATATATATATATATATATATATATATATATATATACGTATATATTATACTAGTAGTATGTATGTATATAAACTTGTTCTCCTATTCGTTCCTTTACGGAAACTCTTGCTTAAACTACTTAGGGTGCTTCAGTGCATTCATTCACTTACTGCGTGCTCCTTGCCTCCTGCATTAGTGATATCTAAGGGCTAACAGAAGAGCAGCTCCTCCCGCTTACTGAGAATGCTATTTACAGGTTCTCCACTACATTGCACTTTTTAGACACTCCCTTGAAGAGCGGCATGCACTGTGCTTCCACTCCTCCATCCTGTGAAGAAGCCTTTTCTATAAGTGTATGTAGCTGTAGGTGGTTCTGTGTCTCACTGTGAGGAAGAACTCTGTCCTGGCACGCCTCTTCTGGGAGGATTGTCCAGGTGAACTGGTGAGGTTAGAGGTTCGGAGCAGCTCTGGATCTCATTCCTTATTCTAAAAGGGGAGATACTGTACTGTATGAATCAGTGCTGATAATAAGCTCTCGGTGGACTCTGAGGAACTGCAGATCATCCTGAACCTCTACAACTTTCAAGTTTTACACGCGCTCCAGTGGCTCCACACTAAGGTAGACGTGAGCTTTTACTGTAACTTTGTATTTGATATACGTAAGACTTGTTACAGTGTTCCTTTATTGGAGGAATGCCTTGTCAAGAATTGCTGAAATAGTCAAACATGGTGGACGGATACACAGGTGTGTGTATTGTGGGTGCGTGTGGGGTAGATAATGTATTTCGACAGGATAATTAACTTTCTTACTTGAGGCATTTTTCCATAATATCATAATATTAAGATAGTATTATAGATTAGTATTAATAGCTTTGTGATGGAAAATGAGCACTGCTGCTTCTAATTGCTGGTGATTTTCAGGTGCCAAGATGACCTCTCTCTTATGCTCCTGTGTTTAAACTCCCTTACTGACCTTTTTGCTACCTGTAACTGGGTCAGACCATTTTAACAATCTGCATTCCATTTTTGGCAGACATATCGAACTTGTCTAGTTGGTGTTGGTAACGGAGTGGAGAGTTTTCTTCCAGTTTAAACGTACACATAATAGTAGTAATAATAATAATAATAATAATAATAATAATAATAATAATAATATGTATTCTTACCCCACCTGTCAGTGGATTTATTTTTAGTGTGTTATTCACTGAAAAGGCACTGTAGTGTCCCAGCACTCCCTGTTTACGGCTTTGTTTTGTTGCTGTTCTTTCTAGTCTGTAGTTAACAGTGTTATGCATAATTAAAAATGCCACATACAGTCATGGCCGAAAGTGTTGGCACCCCTGATTTTTTTCCAGAAAATGAAGTATTTCTCCCAGAAAATTATTGCAATTACACATGTTTTGTTATACACATGTTATTTCCTTTGTGTGTATTGGAACAACACAAAAAAACAGAGGAAAAAAAGGCAATACTGGATACTGCCATAGCACACTGGATAGAAGAAGTCAAGCACCAAGACCTGAAGGATCTGGGAGACGTACACGAACCCAGAGAGGGAGAACCAACAAATTGTCTGACTGTAGAGTGATCCACCAGCCAGTGCAGTCATTTAGCAAGCCTGTTAGTGCAGCACCATTGGCAGACGGCACCCAGGACTACATGCACACAGACCGTTACCACGACTGTCCTTAACACCACGTCGGCGTCAAAAATGGAGTGACTCAGAATGGCAGCGGGTCATCTTCAGTGACAAGTCCCGTTTTAGTCTTGATGAAGATGATGCAGGTACCAGGAACCTGTCAAACTTATCCTTTTTTTGCCTGTAGCCTTCTGAGGTGTCCCAGTGTACTTTAACCGCTGGACTCCAGGAGACACGGAATAGCACTTCAGGATTTGGCATGGGAGGGGTACCTCCAGTGGCACAGGTGGTTTGTCATCAGTTAAACCATTGTCTAGCGGACATGGGACAACAGGCATGGGAAGGGAAAAATATAAAGAGCCTGATCCATAAAACTGAGATGGCCAATCTATCTAATAAGTGATGTAATTTATGTTTTTGGGATGCTTTAAATGAACCAGTGTATTTAGGTTGGATCTTGCTGCAACCCTCCCCAGGTCCCTTGTCAACAACCAGACCCAATTGCCTACTGCCCCAATCTTGTGGTCATCCATGACAATACCAATGGAGTAATTACATACTCCAAACCTTTTACATAGAGATGGTTCTCTAGTAGGGGTTGCAGAACCTGGTGGAACTGCCTAACATGATAATCACCTCGATAATGCCAATTGCACAGTCATAGCATCGAAATGGTGGCATTTCCTTTGCTAAAGATCTTGAGTAGGTCAGAATATTCAGCAGAAACCTCAGAGTTAAGATCAGTCATAACAAAAATTAGACCAGGAAATAATGCTCTGATCAGACCAGGATATCTGGCAGTTATGTTTCTCAAGCCAAGGCATACCTAGAACTAAAGCAAACTTAATGAAACGTGATTATTTCTGAATATATCTGCACTGGGACAATGGGAGGACTGGCATGGCTGTATTGTAGGCAGTAACAAACTCACAGCCTGAAGATGACCAGTTAGATCCTTGATGCCTGCTAGGAGCTGAGACAGTACTGACTGCTGTTTAACATCAGCTTACAATTGTTGATGCTGATCCAACAATGTCCCGAGATTTTGCAGGAAACCTGCTGAAAAGCTGGCTATACAGATATGATACACAGCAAAAACAAAAAACAATGGTAGTCACTTGCTCACCAAGGGTATCCTGGGAGTCCCCGGTGGCTAAGCTCTGTACTAAGCCAGAGGAAGCGTGATGTTAGCAATCAAATACTAATGACCCTAACTTTTACCCATCCCCTGCCAGTAGCGCTGCTTCCCCAACAGTCCTGTCATACGCTCTACACCCTAATGGCCATAACTGTCATGCAGTTGTCACAATGCACCCTCTGGTATTTTCATCAGCTGCTACAATCATATCCCACTGATACGCTGGGTACAGGCGGGTAGCACTTCATACATTGTCTCGACTGGGTAGCCTCTGGTTACACACTGCAGTGTTCATTGAGCTAAACCTGTAATAAACACTAATAATGTTTTCTGTTTACAGTTATGATTCTTCTGTTGCTGATGTTTCACCTTCTCAGCTGTTCAATTGCAGGTAATGTGTTAGTCATTTTGTGTCACTTGCATCAGATTAAATGTAAACAGTATGTATTTACATTCTGCAGTTAGATGTGTCTCTGTTTATTCAGATTGAAATCTGATCACTGTTATTTTTTGTATCAGCTGATATACAATAACCTGTCACCTGTGTTATACTTTGTATTTCCTGTTCTGTTTATAGGATGGTTTACACCTTGGAAATCTTAATTCTGTCTTATTTTAATTATAGTCCACGGTGTTAGTCATTTTGGTTGCATTAAACCTGACGATCGTTGAAACGAACTACCTCTGAAACATTGAATTTTCTTGCCAACATTGTGACGGTGATGTAAATCTGATTTTGCCAAGAACTTCAGAAATTGTGATTTAGATGTAAGAACAATTAATTGTTCAGTTTTCAGTCATAGATGGCATGTGTTATGTAATGTAGTGAGACAACAGGACAAAGTAAAGGTCATCACCCCTCCTCATGGGACCCAGGGAGCAGTTGGGGGTCAGGTGCCTTGTTCAAGGGCACTTTATTCGTTACTGATGGTTCAGGAAATCAAACCTACGAACCAAAACTGGTTCCCCAGTATCCTGCCCATGACTCCCCCCTTTAAATCAGTGTTATTACCATCCCTACTGCGCAGTCAATACACATATACATGGGAGGAGGAAGTGAGCACACTTACCCAAAGCAGGTGATTGAAACTTCAGGTGATGGTCAAAAGTTGTATCATCAGGAGCTGAACCAAAGAAGGACAGATGACTTTGTTAAATAGTGTCAGTACTACTGTTGAAAGCATGTGCATATACATAATTAATGTTTTAAAGGTCATTTTCATTGTAACTAATATAATGTGTCTCCATTTTAGAGGAATTCTCTTTAGTGGTTCCTGATGGCGTTGTAGGACAATTAGGATCTTCGGTGGTTCTCCCATGTGCCGTGTCTCCTTCACAGAACTGTAAGAGCTTTGAAGTACACTGGTATGGTCCCAATAACAAGGACAACCTGATTCTGCTGTACAGTGATTTGAAGGTCCAGGAGGACACTGGAGATCTTCGGTACAGGAACAGAGTGTCTCTGATTGGAGAACTGGAGAAAGGGAACGTCTCTCTGAAGGTGGAGAACCTCATGCTAGCAGACAGAGGAGAATATGTGTGCTATGTTAACAGTGATCTATGGTATGAAAAGGCGAGTGTGTTCCTCAACCTTCCAGGTAACGACATGACTCAATACTTATAAACATAAACCCTCATCAGGACGTTCTGGTTAACCTTGTTACTATTTCACAGATACAGTCAATTTTCCTGTTATCACTCACAGCAAAGCTCCAAGTTGTGAAACACTGAAATATGCCTAATCAATCCCCTAGTGGTTGGATCTCCTCCTGTCCTCTCCGTTACTGAAGCTGGAGAACAGGTAAATGTTATCTGTGCATCAGGTGGATGGTCACCAAAACCAACCCTGATCTGGAGAGACAAAGAAGGACAAGAACTCAGGAACAGTGTTGATCACTATAGAGCAGGTCTGTAAACACTGTAAACAGATTTAAACTGTGTTAAACTAAATTCACATTGACTAACCTTCACGGTTCCAGCTGTAGTTGGAGTCAGGCATCATTCTAGTGGAACATGCACTAGATAAACAGAATACTCCAAATACTCCCATGGTCATATTTTAAATCCTAATCATGACACGGCAAGGCTAGGCAGAACTGACCACTGAAAGGAAACAAACAAAATCAAAACTGCATTACAGGCAAACTAAAGCAGGCTAAACAAAGCAGGGAAAAGTAAAACAAGGCAGAGCAAAACCAGACAAAGCAGATCAACTCTGACAGCCTCTAGGAAAGACAAATCAATGCCCATTACATCATTCCATCTTGAAGCTTAGAGCTATCCCAGACGGTTGTTGATACATAACTGTGGGGACTTACACCTGCTATATGGTTGACATTACTGTTAAATATCTTTGTTTTGTTTATGGATCACCAAACAATCCTTACATAAACATATCTAAGGCATTTGGAGCATCAAATAATCCAAAGGGCATCTGGTTAAACTTAAATAAGCCAAAAGGTGCAAAAAAGGCCATTTTGAAATGGTCCATCTCAGTAACAGGAATCTGATTTTACCCACTGTCTATAGTCCATATTTGTGAACCACTAAGGCCATGATAAAGCATCTAAGGACTTCTCCAATAGAAAAGGGGAATCCATTCTTCCTAGTTTTACTGTGAAGCTGTCAATAGTAAACATACATGCAGGAAAGGCAGGTGGATAACAACTTTCCTGGATAACCTGGCTATCAAGCAACTGTCAAATGTGAGCCTTGACTGCATTACAATCAGATGGGGAATATGTCTCTGTGTCACTGGTGTATTATCAAGCAAGCATCATAATAAATTAACCCAGTGCAACCAACATCCCTTCCAAATGAAGAAAACACTGATGCATACTGATACAAAGGTTCATCACTTTGATCTACAGCCTCAATTTGTTCCAAAATGGGAGTGGATTGCACTGCCTGAGCCTGGGCTAGTGCAAAAACTCACCACTTGACTCACCACTACCACACACTCACCACTCACCACTTCTGTGACCCGAGCAAGTGAACTCATGACTTGAGTCAACAACCCCAAAGGGCAATGTGGATGTTACACATCTGACCCTTCAGATCCCTCACCAAACTTAAGGGTGCCTGCTATAACATAGGTAGACTTATGCCTCTAAACTTTAGCTACCTCTGTTGGTACTGGAGAGGCACAGACTAAAGAAGTTGCACTGTTCCATTGTGGCTGGCCCAGCTTGAGGTGGTCCACATGGTGGTCCCCTGATTTAACAGCTGAAGTATATGTGTTATAAATGCTGCCCACTGAGTTTCAGGGCCTGTAACATCTAAATAAAGACCACATTATCAAGTTTGTGCCAACTCAAACAACTCCTATCTCTCTCTCTCACTCTCTCTCTCTGTCTCTGTCTCTCTGTCTCTCATACAGACTCTGAAGGGTTGGTGAGTGTGAGCTCTTGGCTGCTTGTCTCTCCCTCGGAGTCAGAGTGGATCTACTGTTCTGTAGGTTTATCTGATCAGGAGATGAAGGAGGGAAGAGTGCTGCCACTCAAACCTACATTAGAACCAGGTGAGTCTGAAGCTGTTCAACCTGACACTGTATAGTGGTCATATTAATATTATTACATTATATACTTTTATATACGTATATAAGAAAACAAGATTTATTTGGTCAGGAGTCTCTCAAAGATGGGCAGCTATCATCATCTCAGTGGTTATCGGTCTGTTGTTGTTGGCTATAATGGCAGTCTTCATCTTCAGGATCAGAGGTAGGTAGAGAGTGTTTCGTTTTTGACAGGTCTGGGAAATATGATGATGTTATTCCTTATTGTGATAAATACTGTTATAATGAGTTTATCATAGATATTGTAGGTATGTAACAAACACTAACTGGATTTTTCACCACTAAGAGAGCATCATTAGTCGTGTTTATCTGAGTTTAGTATAGTACAGTTTGTGTATATTAAGAGATTATGATGGAATGTTTATGGAATATTTTTGGTTTGGTTCAACTTATTAAACCTCTGTAAAACTAAATATCATGATCCAGAGTCCTCAGTTACGGTGATATTATATTTTGGCCATATTACTCACTTAGCATCAAGTCCTCATTACAAGCCTCCCACAGTCATGACACATTCTAATTTGTAATTTTCTGGATTACAGGCCATATTTTCCAAAAACGTTCCCAGAAGAAGTCTCCATCGACAGGTAAGACTCAGTGTGCTGCTGTGAGGAAGCTGCATATTCAGCATTAATCTTCAGACACTCCACACCATAAGACTGAACATGCACTAAGAGATCCAGCTATAGTTATTAATAAGAGAATATAGAAATGAGGAAAATCTCTTCTAGAGGTACATGATGTTTTTTCTTGTGGTCATTTAGATCAAGAAGGACGTCCCCTTTTTGGTGAGTAAGCCTGGATAACACTCTTAACCATTTCCCTGTCTTTAGACCTCCTTTCTAATCTCATTTCTTTTAGACTTCTCACCTTCAGTCACTTTGATGGAGGGAGTCATTACTTTTATTAGAATCTGATCTGGTAAATATTAGCTACTAAAAAGTGCTGGATTAATGAATGGAAACATTGAATGCACATATTTTCGGAAATGGAACGTCTGATCCATCTGGCACCCACCATAACCTCACGAGATACTACCTTAATGGCTTGTACAGGTGTGAGCGTTCCCAGTCTGGCCCCTGAGGTAAAGCCACTTCCTAATCAGTCTACATACTTGTATCACATGCCTTTCAGTATTTCAGTGTAGAATGGAGCAGTTACCTGCATGTGTTTTCTAATAAGGGTAATTTGTAACATTGATTACGGTTAAATAGTGATGAATCTGATTTCTTTTGATGTATTTTGACTTGTAACACAAAACTTTCATAAACAAAACTGTTATAAGCAATGCCCAAAACATGAGCCAGTCAATTCACATCAAAACACTCTGAATTATTTATTAACTGTTAACTTATGGAGGACTTTCTTGTTAAAATATGAACCGTACACCAAAATAATCACATATTATTGATCATATATTACTGTCCATGTATTGTCTATGCCAGTTACTTTTGGCACGAGTTTACCTTGAATTTATACATCTGAAAACTCTTAAACTCAGCTATGGGAGGTTACTTTTGGCCATAAAGGTTTTGGCAATGTAAGTTTTGTAAAGCTGTTTTCATTTTTTTTTTCGATGTTATTGATCAGATAAAATATTTATACAGTCTGGATTTGCAGTAATGATCTGCTCTGATTCTGATCTCAGATAAATAAGTGGAATTGATGGAGCTGTTTTTCTTTCAGGAGGTACAGAAACTGCCAATGAAGGAACACCTAAAGATCCAGGAACACCAGGTAATTTATAGAGTCTGTATTTACAGTAATGATCTGATTCTGATCCGAGATGAATAAGTGGAGATGGAGCTGTTTTTCTTTCAGCAGGTACAGAAACTACCAATGAAGGAACACCTAAAGATCCAGGAACATCAGGTAATTTATACAGTCTGGATTTACAGTAATGATCTGCACTGATTTTGATCTAAGATGAATAAGTCAAGCTAATGGAGCTATTTTCTCCTTCAGTAGATCCAAAAACTAAAGAAAAAACAACTACAAATCCAAGATCACCTGGTAATTTATGCAGTCTGGATTTATAGTAATGATCTGATTCTGATCTGAGATTAATAAGTGGAGTTGATGGAGATGTTTTCTTCTTCAACAGGTCCTGTTAATGGTAACAAAGACACAACTACAAATCCAGGTAATTTATACAGTCTGGATTTATAGTAATGATCTGATTCTGATCTGAGATGAATAAGTGGAGCTGATGGAGCTGTTTTCTCCTTCAGTAGATTCAAAAACTAAAGAAGAAACAATTACAAATCCAGGAACACCAGGTAATTTATGCAGTCTGGGTTTACAGTAATGATCTGATTCTGATCTGAGTTGAATAAATGCAGATGATGGAGCTGTTTTTCTTACAGCAGGTACAGAAACTACCAATGAAGGAACACCTAAAGATCCAGGAACACTAGGTAATTTATACAGTCTGGATTTACAGTAATGATCTGCACTGATTTTGATCTAAGATGAATAGGTCAATCTAATGGAGCTGTTTTCTCCTATAGTAGATCCAAAAACTAAAGAAAAAACAACTACAAATCCAGGACCACCAGGTAATTTATGCAGTCTGGATTTACAGTAATGATCTGATTCTGATCTGAGATTAATAAGTGGAGCTGATGGAGATGTTTTCTTCTTTAACAGGTCCAGCTAATGGTAACAAAGACACAACTACAAATCCAGGAACACCAGGTAATTTATAAAGTCTGGATTTACAGTAATGGTCTACTCTGATTCTGCTCTAAGATGAATAAGTGGAACTGATGGGGCTGTTTTTTTCAGCAGGTACAGAATCTACCAATGAAGGAACACCTAAAGATCCAGGAACACAAGGTAATTTAAACAGTCTGGATTTATGGTAATGATCTGCTATGACTCTGTTTCTAATCTGAGATGAATAATTCAAGCTAAAGGAGCTGTTTTCTTATCAGTAGATCCAAAAACTAAAGAAGAAACAACTACAAATCCAGGAACACCAGGTAATTTATACAGTCTGGATTTACATTAGTGATCTACTCTCGCGGAGCTGATGAAGCTGATGGAGCTGATGTAGATGTTGATGTAGATAAAACACTACCAGACTTACTAAGAATAATTCTAACACTGTGTAAGTATGAGGGGAGAGCCTTACGTCTGCTGGTAGAATTTTAGGTGAGGTAATATGGGTCTGTCTCCAGAGGCTTTAGAAAGTCTTGTTTTGGAAATCTGCTGATTTCACGAGTTGTAAGTTGAGGGTGGAAAACCTTTCAGACGTCAGGACCTGTCAGAGCATGTGTGGATGCAGACTCGGGATGCTGTGTAAAATGTAAATAAATGCACAATAGAACACAGAACACAAGACTGGATATAAAGAGCATCTAAACAGGCAGGGGTTCACCAGTCTGCAGTAACCTGTCAAACTTCTGGAACAACTTCAGAAAAATGTTCTTCACCATTTAATTGAGGAGACTTTGGATCTCCCACCATCTACAGTACATAACATCATCCAGAGATCCATCCATCACAACAGCATGGCTTAGCAGAAGAAGAGTCCGGGTGCTGAACTGACCCGCCTGCAGTCCAGACCTTTCACCAGTAGAAAACATTTGGCGTATCATGAAATGAAGAATCCAGCAAAATAGATCCTGGACTGTTGAGCAGTTACAGCCCTACATCAGACAAGGATGGGAGAACATTCCTCTCCCAGAACTCCAGCAGCTGGTCTCCTCACCTCCCAATGTAAATAAATGTAAAAAGTGCCTACAGTGTGGGCAGCTTACACACCTGGAAAGGCTCTATCAATGCTGAACATACATGCTGTATACAGAGGTTTCAGAACAACATTCCATCCACTCCCAGCCAGACCATGTCTCTTTCAGGGAAGGCCTTGGATAGTTTAGCAAGACAGTACTAAACCACATACTGCATCCATTACAGCCGCATGGAGAAGAGTCCGGGTGCTGAACTGACCTGCCTGCAGTCCAGACCTGTCACCAATAGAAAACATTTGGAGCACCATGAAATGAATCCAGCAGAATAGATTTATTGAGCAGCTAGCATGTGTTGTATCTTCAGTTCTGTATAAAATATGGAAATATGAGATTTGAAAATCACTTACACAGTGTCGTGACTTCTTTGGAATTGCTATTGTACTTCATCTGTTTAGAGCAGCACATTTTAGTCTTGACTGTCAGTAAAAGTTTATTCCTCAATGTAAAACATTAACACGTTATTTTCCTTTGATCAGGTTCAGTAACAAGCAGCAACGAATCACTTTCAGAAGCAGAACGTCTAGGTACATTTCCTCTCATCCACATCTCCATCAGTACACCATCTTTATAGCTCTCTCATCCACATCTCCATCAGTACACCATCTTTATAACCGTCTCATCCACATCTCCATCAGTACACCATCTTTATAGCCCTCTCATACACATCTCCATCAGTACACCATCTTTATAGCCCTCTCATACACATCTCCATCAGTACACCATATTTATAGCCCTCTCATACACATCTCCATCAGTACACCATATTTATAGCCCTCTCATACACATCTCCATCAGTACACCATCTTTATAGCCCTCTCATACACATCTCCATCAGTAAACCATCTTTATAGCCATCTCACACACATCTCCATCAGTACACCATCTTTATAGGCCTCTCATACACATCTCCATCAGTACACCATCTTTATAGCCATCTCATCCACATCTCCATCAGTACACCATCTTTATAGCCATCTCATACACATCTCCATCAGTACACCATCTTTATAGCCCTCTCATCCACATCTCCATCAGTACACCATCTTTATAGCCCTCTCATACACATCTCCATCAGTACACCATCTTTATAGCCATCTCACACACATCTCCATCAGTACACCATCTGTATAGCCATCTCACACACACACACACACACACACACACCTCCATCAGTACACCATCTTTATAGCCGTCTAACATGTTTCACACCTGCTCTTTCTAAATGACTTCAGTTCTTCTCTTTCCTCTTTATACAGACTGGGAAAAGATGCTCACAAGCAAAGGTAAAAAAAACAAAAAAAAAAACACATCACCTCTCCATCACATCTGTCTCTCCATCCACAAAAACACAAGACTGAACATCAGGATTCGGTGTTACTGATGTAAATATAATGTACATCACATGCTGCTCTTTATCTGTACCTTATTAAGTTTAGTATAAGTTAAAGATATGAGTTTATATAGTTTATATGTTTATGTGTATTTGATGTATTATTTTCAGTGTGCATCCAGCTTCATTCATCACACACTACTCTGGGCTGCTGGTTTAGAGAGAGAATTCACTCAGGACAGTATTACTGGGAGGTGAAAGGGCTGACAGACATATCACTCAACACTGGAATATTTAAGAACACCTATAAATGTCCAACATCCTGGTATGTGGGGGTAACCAACCAATCAGCAGAGCAGAAGAGTGAAGTCCCTGTAACTCCACAGAACGGCTACTGGGCTCTTCAGTATGATAAAGATAAAGGATACTATGTTAATGATCCCTCTCTGACTCCTGTTCTAGTGAGATGTCGGGTCTCAAAGCTGGGAGTGTTTATAGACTGTGAGAAACACACACTGTCTTTTTACGACTGTGATAAACAGACACATCTCTACACTTTCAATAATGTACCTTCATCACCATCATCACCTCTCATTCCTGTTATATATCCCGGACTCATACCTCGATATTCATTAATAATATCTCAGAGTAACTGTGTGAACTGTAATGAACTTTATCTATAATAATGTGATTATGTTCTGGTCCCAGACCAGAACATTCCAAAGGTTTCTAATGCTGACATTAATGTAAACAATGTAATTATTCCTGCACTGAAAATGTCTGAAAATTCAAAAAAAGCTTCTGTGATTATGATATTAATTCAAAGCTGTGATTATGAATGAAATAATCAATGAACTATGAATTTCAGATTATGGCAAAACTCAAAACTGGAGCTGAACATAAAAGTGTTTTGTATGTGTTTTTTTTTTTATCTTTTTTTTTTTTAATGAACATTGTTTTTGTACACCACACATTAAACATACCCAACAATAATTAGTCTGCGTGTCTGGATCATTGATCAAAGAGGTCTTAATGTTCTATTTAAAAGCCCTCAGAGAAAAAGAACAAAAAAAGTCTGACATCTTAAGCACCAGATGTCCTTTTAGAGGTCAGTGTATCATTTCAGCAGGAAGATAAAGACACCAGTTCACAGTGTGTGCAGGTCCATCTTTACATCTACCTGCTGACTCCAGATACAGCTCTCAGTAGAACACACTCTACAACCAGGAATGAATGTTCATAAGTTTGAAATGTTTGCTCAGTAGATCATCTAACCAGTAAAAGCCCCTTAAAAAGCAGATATTGTGTATTTTCATATTTACTGATTATTTTAGATTCAGTTTGTATTGCTTTATACTCTTGTAATACAGTAGCACCATCTAGTGGACATCATCTTCTCATGCTAGACTTATACCACTTCTACAGCACTACAGACACTCACTATTGTCTCTTCAGGTACCCAGTGGTATTACAAGACAAGACAGGACAGGCTGGGGCTAGCTGGTTAGCATGCTAACTTCACACAGTCAACACTACACTGCTGGTCATTTCAGTTAATTAAGGAATGTTTTAAACTAATATATTAAACTAAAACTGCACATAAGGCTATAATAAACCTTTCCATTGAGAACCTCAAACAGCTTCTAAGCTAACTAAGAAAGCTCCTCCTAGACTTGACTTGCATTCACTCCCATTTAGCAGGCTGAAGATTCTCCACAAGGGGAAGCCAACAGCACTCAAGCAGCCTGTGTGACTGAAAGGAAGGAAACTGAAGGGAGGATCTCCTGAAAGGAGAACGTCTGAGGAACCTAAAAACCTGAAACCATAATAAACACAGCCCACAGTTTAATAGCTAGACCCAGACTGATCTGCTCAACAGATCACTAACATGCTAACAGGCTGATCCAGTGACTTACTCCTATAGCTTTATTTAAATATTACAGGTCAGTAGACATCATTGGTTTCCCAGCTGTGTGTGGTAGAAGGTCCCCACCTGTCCAGTAAAGCCTCGTGAAGCTTTCCCTCCATTCTGGCTTTCTTCAGCATGCCGCTGTCCTCCTCATTGACCTTCAGCTTCCTGTTCTGAAAGCTCTGGAACTTCTTCCTGTCAGCAAACATTCAAAACCCAACAACACAGTTACATTTCTACAAATTCCCAAAGATTTAATGAACATACAAGCAATCTAAGAAACGACATGACTGACCCAAAACCAATTACAACTCCACCACTGAACTTTAGCGTACAGTCATAATCAGTATCAAATTGTGCGTATGTATGTTTGTATTTAGTCATTTTGGGTAAAAGATTAAGGGGTTCTGTTCCAATACCAGTAATATGTGATGAGTAATAAACCTTTATAATGTTTCTGTATTAGTTAATTTTATACTTTGACCACTTTATCAAAAATTACATTCCCTCCAGGACTGTGTAGCTTCAGCAGTTATGCAGAATATCTTTATAGCTCACTGAATAAACACGGATACATAAGGGTCAGCTTGTCAACAGAGTTCCAGAAAACCTTCCTGAGTTACAGACTTTCCCCAGCATTCCCAAACATGTATGCCTCTTACTGACTTCCTGAGGCTTCCTGTCACAAACTGTGAAAGAGAATGCTCCTGGTCCTGGATGGGTAAAAGTAAATATGAACTCAGAACTAAAATGGCCTGCTGAGTCAGAGCTCGTTAAAGAGCTGGGCCTTGATGATTGGCCCACTGAGATACTCAGATACTCATGAGGGATGTGTGATAGAGTAATGGAGGGATGTCCATTCTAATCATGCTGGAGCATCTGATTCTACTGGTTTACTCTGTTGGTCTTCAGCCACTGTCCTTGTGCAGTGTTGGTCTGATACATCCCACCACACCCGCCCTTTGCAGATAAGGCTGGACACACCTGTAGTAGTAAAACCTTTATTATTGTACTGCGGCTGTTTTGTGTTCCGGGCTCATCGCATTTGGTTGTGTGGGAAGAGTTATGAAGTACACTGGAATATGTGGAGGGATGGGGATGCCCTACAGTGCTTGATGCCCAGAAGCTCCTGATTTATTAACACGTGCCTGTGTAGCTGCTAGTTACAGATCAGAAGTAGCTGACCACAGTGTCCGGGGTCTTAGTTTATAACATTCTCCTTACAAAGCACTATAAACAAGGTTTCTGCTGGTTCCTGGTGGTTTAATGAAGCTATATTTAGATTCTGAATGGTGTTTTCCTGGTGATCTGTTGATCAATCATGTATGTTTATGTAATTTTTGTATGAACTGATTGAGATCTGGGAGAAAATCCTTTGGTTGGTGGAAAGTGTTCCTCCAGTGACCGTGCTGCTCCTGCATTGGTGATATTTAAGGACTGACAGAAGAGCAGCTCCTCCCACTGACTGAGAACGTCAACGTCAGGTTCTCCACTACATGCACTTTTTAGACGCTTCCTTAAAGAGCGCCGCCGACCACGCTTCCACACCTCCATGCTCAGTAAAGAAGCCTTTTCTATAAGTGTATGTAGCTGTAGGTGGTTCTGTGTCTCACTGTGAGGAAGAACATGCAGGTTCAGTCTGGACTGATGAGAAACTGAAGAGAGAAAGTCTGAGTGTCCGGTCAGTTCCGGTTTAAACCCTGAACTGGACTCTGATCTCTGTCCTCGCCTTGGCACTCCTCTTTCAGCAGGTTAGTCCAGGTGAGCTGGTGAGGTTAGCGGATCGGAGCAGCTCCGGATCTCATTCCTTATTCTAAACGGAGAGATACTGTACTGTATGAATCAGTACTGATAATAAGCTCTCGGTGGACTCGGCGGATCTGCAGATCATCCTGAACCTCTACACGTTCAGTTACGCCTCAGTGGCTCCACACGAAGGTAGACTGAGCTTTTACTGTAACTCTGTATCTGATATAGAAGACTGGACTCTCCACACTTCATCATCTCTCACTCTGTGTTTCTCATTTTCATACTGTAACAGTGTTAGGAGTTCTTTATTGGAGATCTCTAAAAGTGAAAGTAAAATGGTGGTGGTACACAGGTGTGTGTGTGTGTGTGGGGTGGAGTGGGGGGGGGGGGGGGGACATAGCTATGGTTTGTCATTAGAACATGTGTTCCATTCAGAATATATTAATATAGTAGTTAAGCTTGTGTGAAATGTTCACTGCTGTTTATTATGCTGGGTAGTATTCAGTGCTAGGAGCTTATCTGCTGGGTTGTAGTTCTTACTGACCTTTGCTGTTATAACTGGGTCAGACTTCATAAAACCTGCGTTAATGTTTGCCATGTTTCCCATCATCAACATTCCATATAACTCTCAGTAGATATGTGTTGGTTCACTGTTGGTTTAGCTACTAAATAGACTGTCTATATGGGTCTTAAAGACATGCTAACCCCTGGTTAGCTGAAATACACCACAAGGTGTATTTCAGAACCCCATATACTTCTTATTATCAAACAGGCAGTTCCGGTCCTGCTATGTACCTGGCTTAGCCAATGTACAATGAATGGACTAAAATCAACCACCAACTGTACTGGCACATGAACTAACTTTTTTAGCAGCTAGGCTGAAACATAGCCCAGCTAATTCCCATCATCAACACTGTGTTACTAAAGCATAGCCTAGCTATTTGAAATATGTGGTAATACTGTATGTGTTGAACAGGCTAATCCATATCAAACACACTGAATCTGCAGCTCCATTAAAATTCAAACTCTGAATTAATGTATACACCACATACTTTACTGGATAAAAATATGAAAAGCAAAAACTATACTTTACTTTCAGTCAGGAAACCAAAGTTTGTGTTTTGCTACATCTGCCCATAACAGTATTAATCTCAGTGGTCATTTTTCTACCAAAGGAACCCTGGCTGTTGAACTGTTTCCATTGAGGCTTCTTAGAACTTTGGAGCTAAGCAAGGAACCAGTCTGTGTTTACCAGCTTTAACTGGATCCAAGTAGCGTTGACGGACACGGCCTCTACATTAACAGAGGGTTCTGCACAGCGGGAGTGAAGAGTAGTACAGAGATAGGGAAGCGTATAAATTACCGGCGAGCATTTGTGCTGTTGTTCAGATGTTTGTTTATATCCAGAAATCAGCATGGACCAACTACTGGAGATAAGATGATGTAGAAGAGGTTCTCCATCAGAACCCTGGGGGTAGTCATTGTTGTCTTCTCTGTCCTCAACAAATGATATGCCCAAAGATGTTGTCACCATTCTTCCTGAAGGAGCTACGATTCTTCAGAATTCTGAATTACAGTGGTGACTAGAAGCCTGTCACTTGGCAGCAGCAGACTTTTTAAACCACAATTATTGGCAGTAGAACAATTTATAGGACTATAATTAAGATGAGGTGGAAAAACAAAAACAGGTGGCAACGAAAACGGCACGGGAAACAAATATGGCGGCCAGGGGAACAAAGGATTGTGGGGGGCTGGCGAGCACGTGGCAACAAACAAATAAATAAAAACGAGTCTTCCCCAACCAAAAGACTAAGGGATCGGGGCAACAGAACAGGGATGTGCTTTTTAACAAAGGAATCTTTATTTTCTTTTTTTTTTTTTTTTTCAGTTTTTTAGCTTCTCTTTGTTTCACCATGAGAGACCAGGTTACCAGCTGAGTCAAAGGACTGGAGTGCTAACGCTGGTGCTGGAGCAGCTGCATCTTAAGTAGATGTGTCTGCTCACAGGTGTATTTAATGCATTCTTAATTGGGGACTGCTCCTAGCGTGGTGCCCCTGACGTGGCTGGTGCAGGACAAGCCCCAGAACGCTGCCCTTAGACAAAAATTTGGCAAAACATTTAACATTTACGGGGCATTTTGGCTTTGACGCTCTTATGCGCAGAGCGACTTACAAGATTAACTGTATTATCAGGTAGGACCAATGTAGTGTTTAGGAGTCTTGCCCAAAGGACTAGCTTATTGGTGTAGTCTATCAGCGTATTCACCGCAGGACTGGATTCGAACCCGGCTAGTCTCTTGTCCACATGTGGTGTTTGACGGCTGCATCTGGGTAGTGGTGGCTATCTGCTGAAGCTACACCAACCACGAAAACGCTATAATTATTAAACGTTTTAGGAGGGGAGTGACTACTACTCTTATAGAGCTGCTTATCAGCGAAAATGCTTATTCTAGGTAGCTTGATAACTGTTAAGCCGGTAAGGGCAGGTCCTAAAACCTACCGAGTGAAGATTGTTGTGTGATTTTAGCATGGCACCTAGTCTTGCTACAATAGTGAGGGCGAATTTTGCAATGGGACGTTGCCAGATTGGTGACACATAAACAACAATCCGGATTGGATTTTGGTGAGTTTGAAATGGCTCTTAATATTGGTGTTCCTGTTCGTTTTTACTTGATATATAGCTGGACCGTACAGATGTGAATGCTACTGGGGCTCGAGTGCTAAGAGTGTGCTTACGCTTACATCGTTTCTAACTGGAAGCTTGCTGCCTTACTGTATTATTCTGGAGCAAAAGCCTGGCTTAATGCTATGATAAGACTCTGCACTGGGACGCTGTATGCTTTAAAAGCTACAGTGTGTATTATCGTTTGAAATGTAGGAGTCTGAATGTAATCTGTATTATGGTTGTATAGATGAAGGGAAAGCTGTGACACTCAAAAAAAGCAGGTGCTGTTGTTGTGTATAAACAGGCCAGTTTTATGGGAGGAGACAGGTCATATTGAGCATTCTAGCGCGGTCCACCGTCACGATTCGCTGCTGCCTGGGAGGACAAAATGGCGTGAGCCTAAAGGCCCACGTGGATTCCTTAACTGAGTGCGGTCTGAGTATACACATTTCTTTTTCCCACCGGGGGACTATTTTCTTAAGTTCGAAGGTGCTGTGTACTAATTAATATTTGAATACGCCATTAGACTTGATTCTGTTATTTTTACATGACACTTCTAATAAGAGTGGACATTTCTGTGGTTATTATTATATTACAACGTCTATATCCAAATATCGCAGTTATTCGATTGCATATTTCTTCTTTATATATTATTTTTTTTGGTCTGTTTCTTCTGCCGATTTAACTTGTCCCTGAAGTTTGAGTATATCCGTTCCCAACTCAGATTTGTCTCGGTATGATTTGGGTGAAGTTGGGCTTGTATACAGGCTTTTGGATTGGATGGGGCACGGATTCCGAGTGATGGAAGGAATTTTTCGGGAATTTTTTAACTTGAGTATGGACAGGCGAGTGGGTGGGGGGGGGGGGGTTATCACTTCCCTCACCTGTCCCGACATGGTAGGCTTCTGGTTAGGCACTCCTACCATGGCCATTTTAACACCCTACACCCTTGCAGTGTTCATTGAGCCTTAAACCTGCATATAATAAACAACTAATAATGATTTCTGTTTACAGTTATGATTCTTCTTGTGGGCTGATGTTTCATCTTTCTCGGCTGTTCAAATGCAGGTAGATGTGTTAGTGATTTCATATCACTTGCATCTGTATTGTAAAGTTGATAAAACGTAAGCGAGGATGTATTTACATTTCTGCAGTTTAGATGTGTCTCTGTTTATTCAGCTGAATCTGCGATCACTGTTTTTTGCTATCATCTGATATTACAATAAAACATGTCGCCGCTGTACTTTGTAGTTCCCTGTTGCTGGTTCTGTTTTCTACTGAGATAGAGAGTCCTTAGAGTGAATTTTTTGCCATAGAGCCAGTTTTAGAGCCATTGTGCTTACTGGTCAAAAGACTGGTTCGCCTAGTCTTTCGCAGCCCCATGACTGCCCTGGCTTAAATGCAGTGGGATCACCATCGCACTACTAGCGCGAGTGAGTACACATTATACATGGGAAGAGGAAGTGAGCACATCTTACCCGAGAAGCAGGTGATTGAAACTTCAGATCTTGGTCAAAAGCTGTACCATCAGGAGGCTGAACCAAAGAAGGAACTGATGCCTTTGTTAAATCTTGGGTCAGTACTAACAGCTGAAAGGCAATATGCATATGTGTTAGTTCATGTTTAGAAAGTAGATTTTCATCCACACTAATATAATGTGACTCTATTTACAGATAATAAATTCTCTATTTGGTGGTCGCCAGATGACAGTTGTATGGGCAGTTAGGATCTTCCACGATGGTGCCTTCCATGGTGCCGTGTCTCCTTCACTGAACTGTAAGTAGGCTTTGAAGGTGCACTGGTATGGTCCCAATAACAAGCACAAACCTGGTTCTGCTGTATGCAAAGAATCTTAAATGTCCAGGAGAAACACTGGAGAGCGGCTCGGTACAGGAGCAGAGTGTCTCTGATTGGAGAACTGGAGAAAAGGGAGCATCTCTCTGAAGCTGGAAACCCTCAACACTAGCATACAGAGGAGAATATGTGTGCTTTGTTGAAAGTTATAAGTGGGTATGAAGAGGTGCGAGCGTAGTGTTCCTCAACCTTCTCAGGTAAAGATAGTGGACTGCAACACTTATAAAACCATAAAACGCTCATTCAGGACGTTCTGGATACGCTTGTTACTAGTTAACAGATACAGTCAATTTTCCTGTTAATCACTCAAAACAGGCAAAGGCTCCGAAGTTTGGTGAAAATAGCTGAAATATGCTCTAAAACTCAATCCTCTTAGTGGTCGGATCTCCTCCTCTCCTCTCCATTTGTGCGTGTGGGGAAGGGGGCTGGAGAACATGGTGAATGTTACTGTGGTGCAATCAGGTGGATCAGAATACACACCAACCTGCCCATGTTCACCTTGGAGAGATCTAAAGAAGGTAGCAAGAGCTTCCAAGGTATACAGATGTTCCGATCGGGAGGAGGTATAAGAGGGCTAGGTACTGTTAAACACTGTAAAACAGGATTCAAGTACGTGATAAACTAACTTGCACATTGACTAACATATCACGGTTCGCAGCTGTATGAGGCGGAGTCGGGGGGGGGGGGCAGTACATCTCATTCTAGTGGAAATTGGTCATTTGGATAGTATAAACAGTATACTCAAAGATAGTCGACTCGCCATGGTCATGATTTTAAATCCCAATCATTCGCCAGGCTAAGGCTATGGCAGAACTGAGCCACTGAAGGAGGATCAACAAACAAAATCAAAATAAACTCGTCTCTCCTCATCTCTCTCTCTCTCTCTTCTCTCTTCCCAGGGGGTGGGGTTCTCATCGGACATAGTTGTTTCTGATATAGTGGTTGGTGAGGCGTGAGCTCCTGGCTTGCTTGTCTCTCCCTCTGAGTCAGAGTGGATCTCGCTTGTTGCTGTTGGGTTTATCTGTATCAGAGAGATGGAAGGATAGGAAGAGCTGCTGTCCAGCTACAAACCTTATTTAGACTGTAGCTCTTAGAACACAGTTTTGTGAGTCTGACAGCTGTTCAACTGACAATGGGTTGGGGGGGGCTTAGGAGGGTAGGTTGAGGGGGGGGGGGGGGGGGGGGGGTGTAGGGCGTGGTGATATGGGATTGTTATATATATGTATTTTATTTTTATATATGTATATTAAGAAGAACCATGATTGTATTTATATCAGGTGTCTTTCCAGTTTACATAGCTGTCATCATCTCAGCTGGCTCATCAGGTCTGTTGTTGGGTGGGTGTATAGTGGGTCTCAGCTCTTCATTTCTTGCAGGATCAGAGGTATGAAGTGTTCAGTTATCGGTAGCAAGTCTGGGGAATGTGATGTATATCATTATTGTGATAAATACTGTTATAATGAGTTTATCATAGATATTGTAGGTGTATGTAAACAAAACACTGACTAGATCTTTCAACATCAGCTTAAGAGCATCATCATTAGTCCTGTTTATCTGGGTTTAGTACAGTACAGGTTTGGTGTAAAATCTGTGAATAAAAACTGTATTACTGAATTCAGAGTATTATGATAGAATGTTTTTTAGTCTGGTTCAGTTTTATTATGAACGCTCAGTGATAGAATAAATATCATGTAATGATTTACATTTTTTGTTCCATATTTGCCTAATTTAGGGGCATCAAGTTCTATTAGAAGGCCTTGTGTTCTTGTACACATTGCTAATTAGAGTTTTTTTGGATGTCCTAGGGCGCGTATTTAAAAAAAGTTTTCGGCCAGAAGGAGTCTCCATCGACAGGTAGAAAGTCTTGCTGCTGTGAGGGAAGGTGTCACTTCAGCATTAATCTTCCAGACACTCCGCACCTCTCATAAGAACTGAACATGCCTACTTGTGTTCTGAGGCGAGCTGAGGCAGATCTAAGGCTATAGTTATTAATAAAAAAAAAGGAGAATTAGAAATGAGGAGAATCTTCTCAGAGGTACATGATGTTTCTTTCTCTCAGTCATTCAGAAGAATAAGGACGTCCCCTTGTTGGTGAGTAGTACCTGGATAACACTCTTACCCATCTCACTAGCCTTTCACACCTCCTTTCTAATCTCAGTTTATGTGGGTTTATTGAGGGTCCTTTTAGACCTCCTTTCTTAATCGTCACTTCTTTACACCTCCTTTTCTGATCTCACACTGCCTTTACAACCTCCTTTCTGATTCTCACTGTCTTAGGCACGCTCCTTTCTGATCTCATCTGCTTTACACCTCCTGTCTGATCTACACTGTCTTTTTGCGACCTCCTGTCTTGATCTGCATTGTGTCTGTCTTTATCAGCCTCCTGTCTGATCTCATTGCCTTTACACCTCCTGTCTGATCCCACTGTCTTTCAGCACCTCTGTTCTGATCCCACTGTCTTTAGCACCTCCTGTGTCTCATCTCACTGTCTTTACGATCCTCCTTTCTGATCTCACTTCCTTTACACGCACTTTGCTATCTTACTAGCCTTTACACTCTCCTCTCTAATCCTACTGTTCTTTTATGATCTTCTCATCTTGTGATAGGGAGGGAGTCATTCTTTTATTGAATCTATCTGGTGTAAATATTAGCTCCTAAAAATGTGTAGTATAAGTGACTGGAAACTATTGAAAGTTTCTCAACTACAGAAAACTGATGATAGTGAAAGGCTGGCTCCACTGTTGCGCTAAATAATACCAATACCTATATACTGTGAGATACCAATGTCAATGGGCCATATACAGTGGAGGAAAACGAAGTATTTGAACTCCTCTGCGACTTTGCAAGTTCTCTGAGGAGACGGAGTCGCTTTTATTGTTACCACTAGAAGTATCATGGGTAGGGGTCTGGAATTTTCATCTTAGGTGCATGTCCACTGTGAGAGACATAATCCTAAAATAGGAAATCCCGGAACAGCACAATGTATGATTTTTAATAATTTATTTGTGTGTTACTGCTGGCAGTATTTAGATCACGTCTGTGAACAATCAGTGTTAAGTATTGGTAGGTCATCAGCCTTTGTTTGTCAATTACAGAGGTGCCTGTAGTTTTTCA
>JAMWET010005507.1:2500-15000 GCA_024036415.1 Prochilodus magdalenae
AATATCACATTACGGTTACTGTGGCATCATAAGTTTGAGGTGCAGCACTTAAATACCATATATAAACACATTAAAACAGACACTGTCTATACCACAATATCTACATTTACAGTAAGTTTTGCATTTACCATGAGAAACTGTAGAACAGACCTGAGGCGTGGAAATAACCTAACCACTTCCTTAGCTCAGTTGTTTTAGTGGAACAGACTCAGTCTATACCACAGTACCTACATTTAGAGCTTAGAGTTATACACTCCACCTAATGAGGAACTGTAGGACAGACTCAGTCTATACCACAGTACCTACATTTAGAGCTTAGAGTTATACACTCCACCTAATGAGAAACTGTAGAACAGACTCAGTCTATACCACAGTACCTACATTTAGAGCTTAGAGTTATACACTCCACCTAACGAGAAACTGTAGGACAGACTCGGTCTATACCACAGTACCTACATTCAGAGCTTAGAGTTATACACTCCACCTAACGAGAAACTGTAGGACAGACTCAGTCTATACCACAGTACCTACATTTAGAGCTTAGAGTTATACACTCCACCTAATGAGAAACTGTAGAACAGACTCAGTCTATACCACAGTACCTACATTTAGAGCTTAGAGTTATACACTCCACCTAACGAGAAACTGTAGGACAGACTCGGTCTATACCACAGTACCTACATTCAGAGCTTAGAGTTATACACTCCACCTAATGAGAAACTGTAGAACAGACTCAGTCTATACCACAGTACCTACATTTAGAGCGTGGAGTTATACACTCCACCTAATGAGGAACTGTAGATCAGACTCAGTCTATACCACAGTACCTACATTTAGAGCGTGGAGTTATACACTCTACCTAATGAGGAACTGTAGAACAGACTCAGTCTATACCACAGTACCTACATTTAGAGCTTAGAGTTATACACTCGACCTAATGAGAAACTGTAGAACAGACTCAGTCTATACCACAGTACCTACATTTAGAGCTTAGAGTTATACACTTGGCCTATTGAGAAACTGTAGAACAGACTCAGTCTATACCACAGTACCTACATTCAGAGCTTAGAGTTATACACTCCACCTAATGAGAAACTGTAGAACAGACTCAGTCCATACCACAGTACCTACATTTAGAGCTTAGAGTTATACACTCCACCTAATGAGAAACTGTAGAACAGACTCAGTCTATACCACAGTACCTACATTTAGAGCTTAGAGTTATACACTCGACCTAATGAGAAACTGTAGAACAGACTCAGTCTATACCACAGTACCTACATTTAGAGCTTAGAGTTATACACTCGACCTAATGAGAAACTGTAGAACAGACTCAGTCCATACCACAGTACCTACATTTAGAGCTTAGAGTTATACACTCCACCTAATGAGAAACTGTAGAACAGACTCAGTCCATACCACAGTACCTACATTTAGAGCTTAGAGTTATACACTCCACCTAATGAGAAACTGTAGAACAGACTCAGTCTATACCACAGTACCTACATTTAGAGCTTAGAGTTATACACTCCACCTAATGAGAAACTGTAGAACAGACTCAGTCTATACCACAGTACCTACATTCAGAGCTTAGAGTTATACACTCCACCTAATGAGAAACTGTAGAACAGACTCAGTCTATACCACAGTACCTACATTCAGAGCTTAGAGTTATACACTCCACCTAATGAGAAACTGTAGAACAGACTCAGTCTATACCACAGTACCCACATTTAGAGCTTAGAGTTATACACTCCACCTAATGAGAAACTGTAGAACAGACTCAGTCTATACCACAGTACCTACATTTAGAGCGTGGAGTTATACACTCCACTTAATGAGGAACTGTAGATCAGACTCAGTCTATACCACAGTACCTACATTTAGAGCGTGGAGTTATACACTCCACCTAATGAGAAACTGTAGAACAGACTCAGTCTATACCACAGTACCTACATTTAGAGCTTAGAGTTATACACTCCACCTAATGAGAAACTGTAGAACAGACTCAGTCTATACCACAGTACCTACATTTAGAGCTTAGAGTTATACACTCGGCCTATTGAGAAACTGTAGAACAGACTCAGTCTATACCACAGTACCTACATTCAGAGCTTAGAGTTATACACTCCACCTAATGAGAAACTGTAGAACAGACTCAGTCCATACCACAGTACCTACATTTAGAGCTTAGAGTTATACACTCCACCTAATGAGAAACTGTAGAACAGACTCAGTCTATACCACAGTACCTACATTTAGAGCTTAGAGTTATACACTCGACCTAATGAGAAACTGTAGAACAGACTCAGTCTATACCACAGTACCTACATTCAGAGCTTAGAGTTATACACTCCACCTAATGAGAAACTGTAGAACAGACTCAGTCTATACCACAGTACCTACATTCAGAGCTTAGAGTTATACACTCCAGGACCGTTCCCTGTGGTGCCCCTGTGCTGCAGAGGGCATATAGGTGGTTAGCCCATTGTGGGTCTCCTTCAGGTTGCCGGGTGAACTCTTTGAACCCTGAGATGGTTTGTAAGCCCCTCCAGACCCCGCTCACAGTGTTCCGCTCCAGCCCGCCCTCCATTTCCTTCCGGTTCCTGCTCTCCCTGATTTTCCTTCTCAGACCCTTCTGTGTCCTCCTCACTTCCTCCTCGTGTCCTGAGCTAGAGGCAGCCTTTTTCTCATTCAGAAGAGCCTTCAGGTCTGAGGTAACCCAGGGCTCGTTATCGGAGGACCACCAGAGTGCCTTGGTGGGCAGTGTTCTCCACCCAGAACGTTATGTAGTCTGTGAAGCAGTTCATGAGGCTGTCAGCGTCCTAGCCATATGGCTCATGTGCTACACCTGTACTACACAGTTTAGCTGCTACCTGAACATTTAAGCTGCGTCTCCCACCTGCACTGTACACCCACACACTTAACTACACACCTGCTACCTCCACACACAGTACATGCACACTAGTACTCTACATCCTGATATACAGAAGCTGCTCTTACAGATTTGCCTTGTCCTGCTGTCCTGTTGCACACACTGTCTTTACACTACACTATTTATATACACATAAATATCTTATACTGCACTGGAGGCGGAGCCTGACTGTTTCGTTATACTGTACAACCCTGTATTGGTATAATAATAAAGTTGAATTGAACTCTACTTTAAAATAGTTGCACCAGAAGGAAGTTTCGGAGTTGAGTGTTATTCAGATGGGAGATAAAGGTTACCAGGCCTCCACCTTAGACAAGTCACCGACATTCAGCTAAGAGATAAGATTCAGTCCCGGGTTATTTTAGGAGTAGCCCAGTATTCAGTTCTCTCTTATTTAATCCCGTTTCAACAGGAAGTATTCCAACACTTCAGATAACTGTTGTAAAATCACTTTGAAGACAAAATATTTTTGAAGATGTGTTATGTTTTTATAAATACACATTTACAACAAATCAGTGACACATCGCAACAGCAACTTACTTCAAAGGCAGGTCATGCTGGACAGCAGCAGCAGCAGGATTTTGTAATAAGAGCTATTTTATATTACATTTGATATTAAATTAATAATTTTATAATTTTATAATAATAAGTAATAATTTTTAAATTATTGTGTAAAAACATTTGTGTGCGTAAAAATCTTCGTGTCATACATTAGACAGGGCTGCTAGTGATGATTGTGTATCCACTGTCATACCCATTTAAACCACGCCTTACCTTTATTGGTCATTAGTGTGCAGACTTGTGGTTCTTAAACTAGTCTCTGCTCTAGCGCAGAACACGTGGACAAAATTGTTGGTACCCCTCGGTTAATGAAAGAAAAACCCACTGTGGTAACAGGAATAACTTTAATCTGACAAAAGTAATAATAAATAAAAATTCTATGTAAATGAACAAATGAAAGTCAGACATTGCTTTTCACCATGCTTCAGCAGAACTATTAAAAACATGAACTCCTGGAACAGGCCTGGACAGAAACGATGGGACCCTTAACTTAATATTCTGTTGCACAACCTCTTGAGGCAGTCACTGCAATCAGACGATTCCTGTACCTGTCAGTCAGACTTCTGCAGCTCTCAGCAGGTATTCTGGTCCACTCCTCATGAGCACACTGCTCCAGCTGTCTCAGGTGTGAAGGGGGCCTTTCCCAGACGACATGTTTCAGCTCCTTCCAAAGATGCTCAGTAGGATTCAGGTCCGGGCTCATAGAAGGCCACCTCAGAACAGTCCAGTGTTTCCTCTGAGCCATTCCTGGGTGTTTTAGATGTGTGTTTTGGGTCATTATCCTGCAGGACCCATGACCTGCGACTGAGACCAAGCTTTCTGACACTGGGCAGCACATTCCCCTCTAGAATTCCTGGATAGTCTTGAGATTCTATGTACCCTGCACAGATTCAAGACACCCTGTGCCAGATGCAGCAAAGCAGACCCAGAACATAACAGAGCCTCCTCCATGTTCTACAGTAGGGACCGTGTTCTTTTCCTGATCTGCTTCATTTTTCCGTCTGTGAACACAGAGCTGATGTGCCTCTGTCCGTAGGACATTCTTCCTAGAAGCTCTGTGGCTTGTCAACATGTAGTTTGGCAAATTCCAGTCTGGCTTTTTTATGTTTTGCTTTTAACAATGGTGTCCTCCCATTAAGTCCACTTTGGCTCAGACATTGACAGATGGTGCGATCTGACACTGATGCTCCTTGAGCTTGAAGTTCACCTTTGCGTCCACGTCCAGGGAGGTGGGCTACAGCCCCATGGATCTTAAATTTCTGAATAATATATGCGACTGTAGTCACAGGAACATCCAGCTGCTTGGAGACGGTCTTATCACCTTTACCTTTAACATGCGTGTCTATAGGTCTCTTTCTGATGTCCTGAGACAGCTCTGTCTTTCGCTTCCTCTGGTCCATGTTGAGTGTGGTACACACCTTGTCACCAAACAGCGCAGTGCCTACCTGTAGCTCTATATACAGGCCCACTGACTGAGTACAAGATTAGACACCTGTGATGCTAATTAGTGAACACACCTTGATTTAACACGTCCCTTTGGTCAGATTTTTCCGGGGTGCCATCATTTCTGTCCAGGCCTGTTCCAGGAGTTTATGTTTTTAATAGTTCTGTTGAAGCATGGCTGAAAAGTCTGACTTTCATTTGTTTATTTTCATAGAATTTTTATTTATTATTACTTTTGTCAGATTAAAGTTATTTCTGTTACCACTGTGGGTTTTTCTTTCATTAACCGAGGGGTACCAACAATTTTGTCCACGTGTGTAGATGGTGTGGTATCAGAGTGACCTCCAACGCTCTTTACTCTGGGTAAAGTCACACCCTACCCCCCTCTTTCTCTTTCTCTCTCTCTTTCTCTCTCTCTCTCTCTCTTTCTTTCTCTTGAAAATGAAATGCTGCCATCTGGTGGCACAAACGAAAAGCAACAGTTGATTAATATAATTTTATTTACACAGTGGGGCAAGAAAGTGTTCAGTCAGCCACTGATTGTGCAAGTTCTCCTACTTAGAGAGATGGGAGAGGTCTGTAATTTACATCATAGGTACACTTCAACTATGGGAGACAAAAAAAAAAAATATCCAGGAAATCCCACTGTAGGAGTCCTCCACTCGTTACTGTTATAAATGACCCCTGTTTGACCTCGTTACCTGTATAAGAGACACCTGTCCACAGCCTCACACAGTCAGACTCCAAACTCAACCATGGCCAAGACCACAGAGCTGTGGAGAGACCCCAGGAGGAGAACTGTAGACCTGCACCAGGCTGGGAGGAGTGGATCTACAGTAGGCAGCAGGCTGGTGTGAATAAATCACCTGTGGGAGTTACTGTAAGACAATGGAGGACATACAGGACCACTGATCATCTCCCTCCATCTGGGGCCCCACGCTAGATCTCATCCCGTGGGCTCAAAATGATCATGAGGGCGGTGAGCAGAAACCCCAGACCTACACGGAGGGAGCTGATGAACGACCTGCAGAGAGCTGGGACCAGAGTAACCACGGCTACCATCAGTAACACACACGCCGAGAGGGACTCACCTCCTGCAGGGCCAGGCGTGTCCCCCTGCTTAACCCAGGACATGTCCAGGCCCGTCTGAAGTTCACCAGAGAGCATATGGGTGATCCAGAAGAGGACTGGGAGAAGATCATGTGGTCAGATGGAACCAGAATAGACCTTTCTGGTAAAAACTCAACTCGTGTTGTTTGGAGGAAGAAGAACGCTGAGCTGCATCCTGAGAACACCATACCTACTGTGGAGCATGCGGGCGGGGACATCATGCTCTGGGGCTGCCTTTCTACAAACAGGAACGAGTGATCCATGTTAAGGGACGAATGAATGGGGCCGTGTGTCATGAGGGCAACAAAGGTCATGTTACAGAGTATTGAGCTGAACTTTTGTTATTGACCACATACTTATTACCCCCCATAATTTACAAATAAACTCCCACAGTGGGATTTCCTGGATTTCCTGGATTAAGTTCTAGCTAGGTTTGTGGGAGGCTGGTCTGTTTTATCTAGGTGGACGTTTCTGTGGCTGTAAAGTTTGACCACTGCAGTGTGTTGTCCATGATGGATACGTGTCCTAGATTGGCAGTTATTGTGCTTTTATAGACAAGGTACTTCATATTAGTCACGCTGTATAAGTCATTTTTGAAACATCTTTAAAATATCATGAGAAAAATGCAAAATAAATCATAACAGCATGTTTATTCTGATAGCTGGAGCAAAGTGCCTCACAGTGGACACAGTAGCAGTACACAGACGCTGTAATGACGTACGTCTTCACAGAGAGAACAGACATCCCAGTGGACACAGTACAGACACTACAGACATTATAATAACATACGTCTTCACAGAAACAACAGATGATCCAGTGGATGCAGTGGATGCAGTGGACACAGGGAACACAGTGAGCTCAGTGAGCTCAGTGTCGTTAAAATAAAAACCTGAATAATCAAATTCTGCAGTAACGCCTTCACTGTATTCAAAATAATCTTCATCGTCTCCATCTGATGCAGCAGCTCTAATAAATCGCTGAGGAATATTAGGAGTTTCCTCTCGTCGTCTTTGACACATCCAGTCTCGTTTCTCTGAGGAGTTTAGCTGAGTGGGATTAGATCCCCCCGTCTCCGGACACTGCTGGACAGTCATGCTCAGGGGCCCAGTCACAATGTCTTCCTGAAGCTGAACAGAAAGTCATGATTAGAGTTACCCACACTTCTATTCCAGGATATTCAGTGAACCGTGACTGGACTGAGCTAGATCTTCAGGACACAACTCCAACCACTGGTGTGTTCTTTTAACAAACACTCACTCACACTGTTACGAGGGACGATAATGTAACACAGTGACACCCAACAGTTTCAGAACATTTTCGGGGCACCGATTAAAAATGAGCATTTATTCAGTTAAAGGAATAAAGTTCATTATTAGAAGTGTTTGATATCCCGTTTCCCTCCTGCTTCCAACAGAACAGAGAGAACAAGTTTCTGAATCTCTGTGTTCTGGAGATATTAAATTTTAATTAACATATACATGTATGTATATATCACCGCTGGCCAATGAAAAACATGCATCTCCATTTACACTGTGTGAAAATCTCATGATAACAGAAATGACCCGAAAGTGCTGGGAAAGACGTCTGGTTCCACTGACTTCCTTTAAAGTTAAAGGAGGTGTTTGATCTCTCCTGTAAAGTTTCCTTTTTGGAGATACTTGTTTTTCTTTGGACAGCGACCAGGTGTATACTTTGTTACCTTTTTTAAATTATCAGGACCCCCACAGGACCACCATAGAGCAGGTATTACATGGGTGCAGTGACGTGGTGGTGATGTGTGGTGATACCTGCTCTGTGGTGGTCCTGTGGGGGTCCTGTGGGGGTCCTGTGGGGGTCCTGATCATTAATAAAATGGAGTGTGGGTATGAGGAGGTGTTCATGATATTCTGAAATGTGTGTCGGTGAGTAACCGGGATGTACGTGTGTGGAGAGTGTTTAGAGTGGGGTAAACCTCACCATGTTGATCCACAGCTTCCTCCCCTCTGCCTGAGACGCGATCCAGTCCTGCGAGCACACACACAGCCCCAGTGGTATTTCAGTTCCTGTGTGGGATCAGCACCTCTGCTGGGTGACGGGTGTGCATGTCGAGTGACCGTACCTTGTTTGCGTTGGTCATGGATGGTGGGGCGACCTCAGACTCAGTGTTTCTGGAGGCAGAACTTCTGGGCCTCAGCCGCAGCTCCCTTCAGCCTCCGAGAAAACAGATAAGACACGCCATGGTGGAAGACGCCACAGCTCCGCACTCTCACCTAGCGCTCAGAAAGACACACGTACCAAAGTCACCTCCCTCTGACAACGAGCAAGGGTCACTACCGCCTGGTGAGCTCTCAGTCGGTTTAACGGTTTTTTGAGATTTTTCTGCTTTTGGAAACTAAATCCAACTTTGTTCTTTCACCACATGATGCTCTCGGTGTTTTATGGATAGGACGTCTAGTGAAGTGTGTAAAGAGGTTTATTACGCATGATAATCTGGGAATGGAGATGAGAACAAAAACACCTGTTAGCCTGTTAGCTTTCTGCTACCTGCTGAAACTTGAAATCAGTTATGAAGAAAATATATTTCAAAGGAAATTAAAAATATATATGTAATGTTGCATGAAGTAACCAACTGTTTTTTAGATTTTTGTTCCTAGTTGGCATGTTCAAGTAAAACTGCAATTATTCTAAATTTGCTGTCAATCAAATATTTTTTATTTGGAATTATCAGACTAAAATTTTAACCAAACCATAAAAAACCACCATGATTCTGCCTTGATTAGGGCGTCCTCACCAGCAGCCTGTGTTCTGTTCACTTGCAGGGTTTGTTGGCATTTTCCAGCTGCAATATCACAAGAATTATTTTAAGATTATAAAAATATCCAGTGTAATGTTTAATTATTGTAATTTGTTTTATTTAAATAACCAACAACAACAACAAATATAATCATAATAATCATTGTAATTTTTTTAAATAATCAATTTAGGTTAAATAATCTACAGTTTTATAATATATCAGATAAAGATCATTTGCCGCTGCCTAACCCCACTTCTGTCCTTTTTTTTAAACCTAAACAATGTAAAATATACTTTTCTAACAGTTACCTAAATAGATTAAGTTAGATGGTTAAATAATTAATGGACACAAGTGCTGCCCAGCTAATGGTATGAATATTAGTATATAGTATTACTATACTACCAATATTCATACCATAGCTGGGCAGCACTTGTGTCCATTAATTATTTAACCATCTACTTAATCTATTTAGGTAACGTTAGAAAAGTATATTTTACATTGTTTAGGTTTAAAAAAAAGACAGAGTGGGGTAGCACCAGCAATGATCTTTATCTTATATATTATAAACTGTAGATTATTTAACTAAATTGATTATTTAAAAAAATACAATGATTATTATGATTATTATTGTTGTTGTTGTTGGTTATTTAATAAAAACAATTACAATAATAAATTTACACTGGATATTTTTATAATCTTAAAATAATTCTTGTGATATTGCAGCTGGAAAATGCCAACAAACCCTGCAAGTGAACAGAACACAGGCTGCTGGTGAGGACGCCCTAATCAAGGCAGAATCATGGTGGTTTTTTATGGTTTGGTTAAAATTTTAGTCTGATAATTCCAAATAAAAAATATTTGATTGACAGCAAATTTAGAATAATTGCAGTTTTACTCTGAACATGCCAACTAGGAACAAAAATCTAAAAAACAGTTGGTTAATTCATGCAACATTACATATATATTTTTAATTTCCTTTGAAATATATTTTCTTCATAACTGATTTAGTCTGTCCTAACCAACACAGACTGAGCAGGTAGCAGAAAGCTAAAAGGCTAACGGGCTGTGTTTTTGTTCTCATCTCCATTCCCAGATTATCATGCGTAATAAACCTCTTTACACACTTCACTAGACGTCCTATCCATAAAACACCGAGAGCATCATGTGGTGAAAGAACAAAGTTGGATTTAGTTTCCAAAAGCAGAAAAATCTCAAAACCGTTTAAACCGACTGAGAGCTCACCAGGCGGTGTGACCTGCTCGTGTCAGAGGGAGGTGACTTTGGTACGTGTGTCTTTCTGAGCGCTAGGTGAGAGTGCGGAGCTGTGGCGTCTCCACCATGGCGTGTCTTATCTGTTCTCGGAGGCTGAAGGGAGCTGCGCTGAGGCCCAGAAGTTCTGCCTCCAGAAACAACACTCTGAGGTCGCCCACCATGACCAACGCAAACAAGGTACGGTCACTCGACATGCTCACCCGTCACCCAGCAGAGGTGCTGATCCCACACAGGAACTGAAATACCACTGGGGCTGTGTGTGTGCTCGCAGGACTGGATCGCGTCTCAGGCAGAGGGGAGGAAGCTGTGGATCAACATGGTGAGGTTTACCCCACTCTAAACACTCTCCACACACGTACATCCTGGTTACCCACCGACACACATTTCAGAATATCATGAACACCTCCGCATACCCACACTCCATTTTATTAATGGTCAGGACCCCCACAGGACCCCCACAGGACCCCCACAGGACCCCCACAGAGCAGGTATCACCACACATCACCACCACGTCAGTGCACCCATGTAATACCTGCTCTATGGTGGTCCTGTGGGGGTCCTGATCATTTAAAAAAGGTAACAAAGTATACACCTGGTCGCTGTCCAAAGAAAAACAAGTATCTCCAAAAAGGAAACTTTACAGGAGAGATCAAACACCTCCTTTAACTTTAAAGGAAGTCAGTGGAACCAGACGTCTTTCCCAGCACTTCCGGGTCATTTCTGTTCTCATGAGATTTTCACACAGTGTAAATGGAGATGCATGTTTTTCATTGGTCAGCGGTGATATATACACACATGTATAAGTTAATTAAATTGTAATATCTCCAGAACACAGTGATTCAGAAACTTGTTTGTCCTCTGTTCTGTTGGAAGCAGGAGGGAAACGGGATAAACACTTCTAATAATGAACTTTATTCCTTTAACTGAATAAATGCTCATTTTTAATCGGTGCCCCGAAAATGTTCTGAAACTGTTGGGTGTCACTGTGTTACATTATCGTCCCTCGTAACAGTGTGAGTGAGTGTTTGTTAAAAGAACACACCAGTGGTTGGGGGAGTTTGTGTCCACCGTCCTCTGCTCCCTGAAGATCTAGCTCAGTCCAGTCACGGTTCACTGAATATCCTGGAATAGAAGTGTGGTTAACTCTAATCGTGGCTTTCTGTTCAGCTTCTGGAAGACATTGTGACTGGGCCCCTGAGCATGTCTGTCCAGCAGTGTCCGGAGACGGGGGGATCTAATCCCACTCAGCTAAACTCCTCAGAGAAACGAGACTGGATGTGTGAAAGACGACGAGAAGAAACTCCTAATATTCCTCAGCGATTTATTAGAGCTGCTGCATCAGATGGAGACGATGATGAAGATTCTAATGAACACAGTGAAGGCTTTACTTTTGGATATGATTATTCAGAATTTGATTACTCAAATTATTATAACGCCACTGAGCTCACTGAGCTCACTGAGCTCACTGTGTTCCCTGTGTTCACTGCATCTGCTGGATCATCTGTTGTTTCTGTGAAGACGTATGTTATTATAATGTCTGTAGTGTCTGTACTGTGTCCACTGGGACGTCTGTTCACTCTGTGAAGACGTACGTCATTACAGAGTCTGTGTACTGCTACTGTGTCCACTGCGAGGCACTTTGCTCCAGCTGCACCATCAGAATAAACATGCAGTTATGATTTATTTTGCATTTTTCTCATGATATTTTAAAGATGTTTCCAAAAATGACTTTTGTTTACATGTTTACAGCATGACTAATATGAAGTACCTTGTCTATAAAAGCACAATAACTGCCAATCTAGGACACGTATCCATCATGGACAACACACTGCAGTGGTCAAACTTTACAGCCACAGAAACGTCCACCTAGATAAAACAGACCAGCCTCCCACAAACCTAGCTAGAACTTAATCCAGGAAATCCAGGAAATCCCACTGTGGGATTTTTACAGAGTTTATTTGTAAATTATGGGGGGTAATAAGTATGTGGTCAATAACAAAAGTTCAGCTCAATACTCTGTAACATGACCTTTGTTGCCCTCATGACACACGGCCCCATTCATTCATCCCTTAACATGGATCACTCGTTCCTGCTTGTAGAAAGACAGCCCCAGAGCATGATGTCCCCGCCCCCATGCTCCACAGTAGGTATGGTGTTCTCAGGATGCAGCTCAGTGTTCTTCTTCCTCCAAACACCACGAGTTGAGTTTTTACCAGAAAGGTCTATTCTGGTTCCATCTGACCACTTGATCTTCTCCCAGTCCTCTTCTGGATCACCCATATGCTCACTGGTGAACTTCAGACGGGCCTGGACATGTCCTGGGTTAAGCAGGGGGACACGCCTGGGCACTGCAGGAGGTGAGTCCCTCTCGGCGTGTGTGTTACTGATGGTAGCCATGGTTACTCT
>JAMWET010005507.1:17500-28299 GCA_024036415.1 Prochilodus magdalenae
CTGGCTGTTCTGAAGTGGCCTTCTATGAGCCCGGATCTGAATCCTATTGAGCATCTCTGGAAGGAGCTGAAACCTGCTGTCTGGAAAAGGCACCCTTCATACCTGAGACAGCTGGAGCAGTGTGCTCATGAGGAGTGGACCAGAATACCTGCTGAGAGGTGCAGGAGTCTCTCTGACAGGTATCGTCTGATTGCAGTGACTGCCTCAAAAAGTTGTGCAACAGAATATTAAGTTAAGGGTCCCATCATTTCTGTCCAGGCCTGTTCCAGGAGTCTATGTTTTTAATAGTTCTGCTGAAGCATGGTGAAAAGCAATGTCTGACTTTCATTTGTTCATTTTCATAGAATTTTTATTTATTATTACTTTCGTCAGATTTAAGTTATTCCTGTTACCACTGTGGGTTTTTCTTTCATTAACCGAGGGGTACCAACAATATTGTCCATGTGTTTATGTGCTAATGTCCTCCTTGCTGCGCTAGAGCAGAGACTAGTTTAAGAACCACAAGTCTGCACACTAATGACCAATAAAGGTAAGGCATGGTTTAAATGGGTATGACAGTGGATACACAATCATCACTAGCAGCCCTGTCTAATGTATGACACGAAGATTTTTACGCACACAAATGTTTTTACACAATAATTTAAAAATTATTACTTATTAATTTAATATCAAATGTAATATAAAATAGCTCTTATTACAAAATCCTGCTGCTGCTGCTGTCCAGCATGACCTGCCTTTGAAGTAAGTTGCTGTTGCGATGTCACTGATTTGTTGTAAATGTGTATTTATAAAAACATAACATCTTCAAAAGTATTTTGTCTTCAAAGTGACAGTTTCAAACAGTTATCTGAAGTGTTGGAATACTTCCTGTTGAAACGGGATTAAATAAGAGAGAACTGAATACTGGGCTACCCTTAAAATAACCCGGGACTGAATCTTATCTCTTAGCTGAATGTCGGTGACTTGTCTAAGGTGGAGGCCTGGTAACCTTTATCTCCCATCTGAATAACACTCAACTTCCTTCTGGTGCAACTATTTTAAAGTTGAGTTCAATTCAACTTTATCATTATACCAATCCGGGGTGGTACAGTATAATGAAACACAGTCAGGCTCCGCCTCCAGTGCAGTATAAGACATATACGTGTATATAAATAGTGTAGTGTAAAGACAGTGTGTGTGTAACAGGACAGCAGGACAAGGCAAATGTGTAAGAGCAGCTTCTGTATATCAGGATGTAGAGTACTAGTGTGCATGTACTGTGTGTGGAGGTAGCAGGAGTGTAGTTAAGTGTGTGGGTGTACAGTGCAGGTGGGAGACGCAGCTTAAATGTTCAGGTAGCAGCTAAACTGTGTAGTACAGGTGTAGCACATGAGCCATATGGCTAGGACGCTGACAGCCTCATGAACTGCATCACAGACTACATAACGTTCTGTGTGGAGAACACTGCCTACCGAGACACTCTGGTGGTCCTCTGGAAGGAAATGGAAGGCCGGCTGGGGCCAAACACTGTGAGCGAGGTCTGGAGGGGCTTACAAACCATCTCACGGTTCAAAGAGTCCAACCGGCAACCTGAAGGAGACCCACAATGGGCTAACCACCTCAATGCCCTCCTGCAGAGTGTATAACTCCACAATGTAGGGCACCACATAGGAATCTACAGTTCCCTGGCCCCGTTCCTCTTCACCCTCTACAGTGCAGACTTCACCCATAACACCACAACCTGTCACTCACAGAAATCTGATAACTCCACCTACATCTCGGAACGCTGAGTCTGTTATACAGTTCCTCATTAGGTGGAGTGTATAACTCTAAGCTCTAAATGTAGGTACTGTGGTATAGACTGAGTCTGTTCTACAGTTCCTCATTAGGTGGAGTGTATAACTCTAAGCTCTAAATGTAGGTACTGTGGTATAGACTGAGTCTGTTCTACAGTTCCTCATTAGGTGGAGTGTATAACTCTAAGCTCTAAATGTAGGTACTGTGGTATAGACTGAGTCTGTTCTACAGTTCCTCATTAGTGGAGTGTATAACTCTAAGCTCTAAATGTAGGTACTGTGGTATAGACTGAGTCTGTTCTACAGTTTCTCATTAGGTGGAGCGTATAACTCTAAGCTCTAAATGTAGGTACTGTGGTATAGACTGAGTCTGTTCTACAGTTTCTCATTAGGTGGAGTGTATAACTCTAAGCTCTAAATGTAGGTACTGTGGTATAGACTGAGTCTGTTCCACTAAATCGACTGAGCTGAGGAAGTGGTTAGGTTATTTCCATGCCTCAGGTCTGTTCTACAGTTTCTCATGGTAAATGCAAAACTTACTGTAAATGTAGATATTGTGGTATAGACTGCGTTTGTTTTAATGTGTTTATATATGGTATTTAGGTACTGCACCTCTGTAATTTAATTTTAAATAATTAAAATTTATGATGTCCGTAACCGTGATGTGATATTTTTCTCAGCCTTGTGACAGACACTCTGGCCACAAACAAACCGAAAAGGTAGGGGCTGAATTCCTTCCTGTTCACCAGTTCAAGCACAGAACAGCTCAAGACACACAGGAGCTTACAGACACAAAGGTACGTACGTTTCTTTCTAGTGCCATAGGAGAAATATTAATTATGAATTATATATAATTATAACTAAAATTATGAAGGAAAATATATATACTAGAGATCAAGTGAAACAAAGATATCAGCCGATGGAGTCCTATTCTTAAAATCAAAATAATGAAAAATAACAACAATATTAATAAGATGTAAAATAATTCAAGGAACCAAGTTATTATTTTAGCAATGAAGCATGCAGCTCATAGAACAGAGAAGCATAGATCATCATCTAAGTTTATAACCTAAGGGTTTTTTTTTGTACTCAGTCTATATTCTTTTTTTGGTGTGTGTGTATGTGTGAGAATATGTGTAAGAGAGTGTGTGTGTGTATATATGTGAGTGTGAGTGTGAGTGTGTGTATGTGTGAGAGTATGTATAAGAGAGTGTGCGTATGTGTGTGTATATGTGCGAGTGTGTGTGTGTAATAGTGTATGTCTCCTAACAGAGCAGGTCATTAAATTAATTCTGATTCTGAAAGTGAATGAAGGTCTGATGCAGTCTGCTCTTTCGTCCATCTCTACAATAAAGGCTGTTCTCCACAAACAAGAACAAGCTGCTGCTGCTGCTGCTGATGATGATGATGATGATGATGGTCCTCAAAACCCTGTTATGGATATTCATACTGCTGGGACTCCTCAGTAAGTCATATTCATGCCAAACTCGTTTAGCTGAGCTGCAGCATTTTTGTGGAATTTGCTCTCTAGTGGAATAATCACCTGTGTTAAAGTTGGGGGAAACATTTTGAATCATGGCTTATATATAAATATATACACAGCAGAAAGCAGAAAGCAAACAAGCTAACAAGTTATATTAGCTGTTGTGAAGCTGGAGACCACGTTCTTGAGGTTTATGTGAATGTGTGCCTCCAGAGAAGTGTTATTATAGTTCCCACACATTGTTAAGATGACTGAGAAAGTTAGAATTACTAACCTGTTTGTATTGAAAGATAGATAGATACTTTATTGATCCAGAAGGAAATTTTGCAATTTTGTAGTTTGTAGCTCTGCTGCCAAGGCTAACTCAATGACTAGCGGAGGGCAATATTTGCTAGGACGTTTGCTAATGCTGTTTAGTACAGAATTCATCAGTAAGATTTTAGGTTTGTTCCCTTGTTTGTTTGCAGATCCACACACACACACACACACACACACACACACACACACACACACACATGCATACACACACACACACACACATAAACACACATACACACACACACATACACGCATACATACACACACACACACACACACACACACAGGGCTTACGGCACACGCACGCACACACACACACACATAACCACACACATACACACACACACATACACACACACACACACACACATACACACACACACACATACATAAAACACTCACGCACGCAAACACACACACACACACACCAACACACATACATATTCACCACACACATACACACACACATGCACACACAATCACACGCAACACACACATGCGCATATACACCACACACACACACACACACCAATATATACTCCCCTGCTCATACAGGCTTGCAGAGAAGATAGAATAAACCGAGTTGGTGGAATATCTGTTTTGTTTATTCTTACCCATTGCCCAGAGTGATAAAGCCCACTGCGTTACATTAGCATGTTTCCACGCTTCACCAGAAGTCCTCTCCATAAGTCGTGCAAAAGCAAAAGATCTCGAAGGTACTGTATAAGAAGTGGAAGTGGTTAAACCGACTGAGAGCTCACCGGGCGGTGTGACCTGCTCGTGTCAGAGGGAGGTGACTTTGGTACGTGTGTCTTTCTGAGCGCTAGGTGAGAGTGCGGAGCTGTGGCGTCTCCACCATGGCGTGTCTTATCTGTTCTCGGAGGCTGAAGGGAGCTGCGCTGAGGCCCAGAAGTTCTGCCGCCAGAAACACTCTGAGGTCGCCACCATGACCAACGCAAACAAGGTACGCTCACTCGACATGCACACCCGTCACCCAGCAGAGGTGCTGATCCCACACAGGAACTGAAATACCACTGGGGCTGTGTGTGTGCTCGCAGGACTGGATCGCGTCTCAGGCAGAGGGGAGGAAGCTGTGGATCAACATGGTGAGGTTTACCCCACTCTAAACACTCTCCACACACGTACATCCTGGTTACTCACCGACACACATTTCAGAATATCATGAACACCTCCTCGTATCCACACTCCATTTTAATAATGATCAGGACCCCCACAGGACCCCCACAGGGCGCTGTTGGCTGGATAGTTTTGGTTGGTGTCCAGCAGCACTGCTGTGTCCACTGATCCACTCACACCAGCACCACACACACACTAACACACCACCGCCGCATCAGTGTCACTGCAGTGCTGAGAATGATCCACCACCCACATAGTCCCAGCTCTGTGGTGGTCCTGTGGGGGTCCTAACCATTAAAAAAACAAGGTAACAAAGTATGCATATATAAATATATATTATGGCAAACAGGAAATATTTAATGAACTTATAATGAACTTAATTGAATTTATATATGGAATAAACATTGATAAATATACACAATGAAATTTAATTCAAACTTAAAGGGTTAATTAGTTAAATTAGTTAAAAAAGTTAACAGTGACTGGAAATACATACTACTTACTTTAATTTGCTACAATACGAGCTCAGGACTTCATTGCATTAGTTCTGAATGACAAAGGTTTCATAGACACTATTCCAAATGTGTGTGGTAACAGTACTCCTAATGCACAGCTGTGATTTGGGCATGTAGAGGATGAAGTTAATACACTTTTCAATAGAGGGCCACAATTCAGAGGGCCCGACCCAAACGCATGTAACCTTACATGTACATTTCAGGCACTTAGCAGACGCTCTTATCCAGAGCGACTTACAACTGTGCTTAGTGTTCCATCTGAGAATGTTTCCCAGCTAGTACAGTACATGAGCTCAGACACTGCCCAAACCAGGGCCAGTACTGATACCTAGAGAGATCAACACAGAGTTAAACACAGCAAAGTGCACTACCTAGCAACCGCAACTCAGCGATCGTTCCATTTTGGCTTGCCATATATATATATATATATATACACACAGTGAGGAAAATAAGTATTTGAACACCTGCGACTTTGCAAGTTCTCCCACTTAGAAATCATGGAGGGTCTGAAACTTTCATCTTAGGTGCATGTCCACTGTGAGACATAATCTAAAAAAAAAAAAGTCCAGAAATCACAGTGTATGATTTTTAATAATGTATTTGTGTGTTACTGCTGCAAATAAGTATTTGACCTGCCAATCAGCAAAAATTCTGGCCCTCAAAGACCTGTTAGTCCGCCTCTAAAAACTCCACCTTCTCTTATTATTCTAAATTAGAAGCACCTGTTGGAGGTCGCCTATTCCTGCATAAAGACTCCTGTCAGTGGTCCGAGCACCATCAAAGACTCCAACTAGGTCTAACACGGGCTAAGCCCTCCAAACCTTGAGCTGCTTCTGAAAGACACTCCTTGACTAACTGGCTGTGTGACCTCCATTGTCATGTTGCTGGAAAGGCCTACGGGGCAACTGCCTAAGCAGGGAGGGCTTGGTCCCCAAAAGCTCCCCACTGCTGGAGCCAATTATCTTAAACATGGGAGGAGCTAGCCCATGACTGTCAATCTCCCTCGGACTGGGGCTCTACGCAGGATCTCACCTGGTGGCGTATCAGTGATCCTAAGAAAGGTGAGGAATCAGTCCAGAACTACACGGGAGGAGCTGGTCAATAACCTGAAGAGAGCTGGCACCACTGTTTCCACAGTTACTGTGGGTAATACACTAAGACCTCATAGTTTAAAGTCCTGCATGGCACGGAAGGTTCCCCTGCTTCCTCAGCACACGTCCAGGCCCGTCTTACGTTTCCCATGACCATTTGGATGATCCAGAGGAGTCATGGGAGAAAGCTCTGCGGTCAGATGGTCTTAATTTCACTCACCGTGTCTGGAGGACGAAGAATGATGAGTACCATCCCAAAAACACCACCCTACTGTGGAGCATGGGGGTGGAGGCATCATGCTGTGGGGGTGTTTCTGCACATGAGACAGGACGACCGCACTGTGTTAAGGAGAGAATGGCCGGGGCCATGTATTGTGAGATTTTGGGGAACAACCTCCTTCCCTCAGTTAGAGCAGTGAAGATGGGTCGTGGCTGGGTCTCCAACATGACAATGACCCAAAGCACACAGCCAGGATAACCAAGGAGTGGCTCCGTAAGAAGCATATCAAGGTTCTGGAGTGGCCTAGCCAGTCTCCAGACCTAAACCCTATAGAAGATCTTTGGAGGGAGCTCAAACCACTGATCTGGAGGAGATCTGTGTGGAGGAATAGGCCTCCCTGCTGCAGTGTGTGCAAACTTTGTGAAAACTACGGGAAACGTTTGACCTCTGTAACTGCAAACAAAGGCTACTGTACCAAATATTAACACTGATTTTCACAGGGGGTCAAATACTTATTTACAGCAGTAACACACAAAAAATAAACACACAATAAATAAATACAGTGTGATTTCTAAGTGGGAGAACTTGCAAAGTCGCAGGGTGTTCAAATACTTATTTTTCTCACTGTGTGTGTATATATATATATATATATATATATATATTATAAGACTATATATATATATTATATATATATAATTATATCTATAGGATATATAGTAACACACACACACACACACACACACACGTATGGGTTAATTAAATTTTAATATCTCTAGAACACAGAGATTCAGAAACTTGTTTGTTCTCTGTTCTTTTGGAAGCAGGAGGGAAACGGGATATCAAACACTTCTAATAATTAACTTTATTCCTTTAACTGAATAAATGCTCATTTTAAATGTTCTGAAACTGTTGGGTGTCACTGTGTTACATTATCTTTCCTCGTAACCGTGTGAGTGAGTGATTGTTAAAAGAACACACCAGTGGTTGGAGTTGTTGAATTAGTGGGGAAATGGTTTTCTGGTTGCTCCTCATCATTCCACAGTCTCTGCTCCTGTATGTGCCCCCTTTCATTGGGAGACGGGCAGGTCAGTCCAGCCCCCGCGCTCTCGGAGTACACAGCCATGCTGCTATAACGTGCAGAATGATTCTTGGTGTTGGTCGTGTTGTTGAGTCTAGGAGTTCTCCTGAATATGGTCAGGGTTACAGACTCCTGAGAAACCGGATGAACGCTGGCGTTAGCATTATTAGCAGTGTTACAGACGTAGAGTTTTTGGACAGATTAATTTTGTGTCCTAAAATAGTTTAGTCCAAGATAGTAGTCCAGATAATAGTCCAGTCTAATTGTGGCTTTCTGTTCTGCTAAATTTCCTTCGGGATCAATAAAGTATCTCTCTATCTATCTCTCTATAGGAAGGCATTGTGACTGGGCCCCCGAGCATGACTGTCCAGCAGTGTCCGGAGAAGGAGGGCTCTAATCCCACTCAGCTAAACTCCTCAGAGAAACGAGACTGGATGTGTGAAAGACGACGAGAGGAAACGGCTAATATTCCTCAACGATTTATTAGAGCTGCTGCATCAGATGGAGACGATGATGAACATTCTAATGAATACAGTGAAGGCGTTACTGCCGAGTTTGAAGAATATGATTATGTAGATTATTATAACTCCACTGTGCTCATTGATTTCCCTCCGTCCACTGCGGCGTCTGTTCTTTCTGTAAAGACATACGTTATTGCAGCGTCTGTTGTGTCTTTACTGTATCCACTGGGACGTCTGTCCACTCTGTGAAGACGTACGTCATTACAGCATCTGCACTGTGTTTACCGCGTCCCAAACTCTTTTTTGCTTTACTTGGCCTAGACATTTGATTAAATAGATTAACATTGTTAGAAATTAAACCAGCAACAAATAAATCAATAATAAATGTATTAAAAACTCATCAAATTATAATTACGTGTTGATTTTTTTTGCATTTGTCTCATTATATTTTAAAGATGTTTCCTTATATCGCATGACTAAAGTACCTTGTCTATAAAAACACAAAAACTGCCAATCTAGGACACATATCCATAATTGGACAACACACTGCAGTGGTCAAACTTTATAGCTACAGAAATGTCCACCTAGATAAAACAGGTACGAGGTCAAACAGCCTCCCACAAAACCTAGTAGAACTCAATATATAGTATATGTATATATATAGTCTGATATAATATATATATATTATATATATAAAATATATATATTATATATCTATATCTATAAATAAAATTACATTCGTCAACTGTTGCTTTTCGTCTATGCCACCAGATGGCAGCATTTCTTATGTATTAAGCAGTTTAATTTTCTTTCATTTCATTTTTTTTTTAATTTTATAATGTGCAATTGTTTTCAGTGTATGTTGATAATAACAATAATTGAATCTATATACATCTATAGTCTAATTAGTTTTTTGTTTTAAATATTGTTCAGAGAAATATTCACTATATGATCTCTGCCATCATATTGTTATGTAACAAAGTGAGCATCATCCACGTGTCCGTCTCCATGTCACGGTGGGGCAGGACAAACACTACTAGATGATCCTGCTTTTTTAATGACAGACTGTTTTTTCCTGCTTCTCTAACTAACCCGACCCTTCTCCCTCTGAGAGAGGAACACTGAAATAGCTGACAGCAGGATGTGTTAATGAACTGGGCCATTTCAAAGACTAGGTCAGTAATAAATCAGGAGTAAACTAATGACACAATGAAAACAACGATCAAGGCAGAAACAGGCTGAGCTGTAGCGGGACATAGGTTTCAGTTAAGAATCACATTTCTGTAAATATTTTATTATAACTTTTGATGGAACATCAATCAGACACTGTGATACAGTGTAAGGTCCCCTCAAAATAACTCGACACACCCTATTAACGTTTAAACGGCTGGCAGTAAGAGTGAGTACACCCCTTAGTGAACATGACCAGTTGTGCCCGCAGTGTCAGTGTCTTGTGGCCACCATTATGTTTCAGAACTGCCTGAACCCTTCTGGGCATGGAGTTCACTAGAGCCTCACAGGCTGCCACTGGAACCCTCCTCCACTCCTCCATGACCACATTACAGAGCTGGTGGGTGTTAGAGACCTTGCGCTCCTCCACCTTCCGTTTGAGGATGCCCCACAGATGATCAATAGGGTTTAGGTCTGGAGACATGCTTGCCCAGTCCAGCACCTTCACCCTCAGGTTCTTGGAGGTGTGTTTGGTGTGGGTATGGTGTTGGGATGTTACCCTGCGGTGCGGTTTCCGAAGGGAGGGGATCATGCTCTGCTTCAGTATGTCCCAGTACATGTTGGTGTTCATGGTTCCCTCAATGACCTGTAGCCCCCCACAGCCGGCCGCACTCAGGCAGCCCAACACCATGACACTCCCACCACCATGCTGGGCTGTAGACAAGACACACCTGTCGGAGAAAAAAGAAAAAGCAGCTCTGTACTCTCTCACCTGGCTGTCCGGCCATTCCAACACGCTGTGACACCGCATCTGAATAACCAGATAAGTTTATTCTTGTTCTGCATCGCCAGCGCCCATGACACGGTTTCGCTGGTAGTCCATGTCGCTCAGATCAGCGTTGTCTTCAGTAAACTGTGTGCGGTCTTTCTCGTGACATCGTCTTCATAAAGATGCTTCCTTCTGGGACGGAGCCAGTCCCTGCAGATCACCTAATCTTGATCCAGTGTGCGGTGTAAATGGTCTGAGCACTGACAGACTGGACCTCCTGACCCGCTGTATACCTCTGGCATTGTTATGCTGGCAGCCACTCCTTACGGTCTGTTTTCAAAGTTATTATCCTTCTGGGACAGGACCCTGGGAGCAGCATGCACATGCACCCAGCTTCTGTGGTGGACCGTGGCGAGGCCTGTTCTGACTGGACCCTGTCCTGTTAGACCGCTGTGTGGTCTGGGCCACGGTTCCTCTTATAGTCTAGAACGTCTTTATCTAGAGCAGCCCTTCTTTATATCAGATCCTCAGAGAGTTCTTTACCGTGAGGTGCCATGCTGAACTTCCAGTGACCAGTGTATGAGAGTGGTACACCAGATTTAACACACCTGCTCCCCATTCACAACTGAGACCTTGTGACCCTAACGAGTCACGACACCAGGGAAGGAGAATGGCTAATAGGGCACAGTTTGGACATGTTCACTTAGGGGTGTACTCACTCTCACTGCCAGCGGGTTAGCCGTTAATGGCTGGTGAGTATTTTGAGGCACAGTAAATGGACA
>JAMWET010005508.1:0-15000 GCA_024036415.1 Prochilodus magdalenae
GGAAAAGAAGAAAGAAGATAAGAGAGAAGAAAGAGAAAAAAAAGAAAAAAAGAAAAAAGAAAAAAAGAAAGAGAAGAAGAGGGAGAAGGAAGAAGAGAGGGGAAGAAAAAGAGAGAAAGAAAAGGAAGGAGAGAAAAAAGAAAAAGGAAGTAAAAAAAATAGTAAAGGAAAAAAAAAGAGAAAGAAAGAAAAAAGAGAGAAGAAGAAAAAGAAGAGAAGAAGAAAAAAGAGAAAGGTGGGTGGGGGGGGGGTGGGGGGTGGGGGGTGGGGGTGTTGGTGGAGTGATTTTGTTGAAGTGTGAGGTTATTAGGGTGTGTTTTGGGTGGAGGGGTGGTGGATATGTGTTTGGGAGTTAGTGTGATTATGGTGTTTGTTGGGAATGGTGTTGGTTGGATTGTGTTGTAGAAAGTTGTGATTGGGTGTATTGTGTTAACCGTGGTTTGTTGAAGTGTGCTGTTCGGTAGTGAATGGTGTGTTGGTCGATGTGGTTTGGTTTGAGATGATGGTGTTTGATTGAGAGGTGGTTTTGGTGAGAGTTTGGTTGGAGAATGGTGGTGTTGGGTTGGAGAATGGTCGTGTTTGATTGGAGAATGGTGGAGTTTGGTTGGAGAATGGTGGTGTTGGGTTGGAGAATGGTGGTGTTTGGTTGGAGAGTGGTGGTGTTTGGTTGGAGAATGGTGGTGTTTGGTAGGAGAATGGTGGTGTTTGATTGGAGAATGGTGGAGTTTGGTTGGAGAATGGTGGTGTTGGGTTGGAGAATGGTGGTGTTGGGTTGGAGAGTGGTGGTGTTTGGTTGGAGAGTGGTGGTGTTTGGTAGGAGAATGGTGGTGTTTGGTAGGAGAATGGTGGTGTTTGGTTGGAGAATGGTGGTGTTTGGTAGGAGAATGGTGGTGTTTGGTTGGAGAATGGTGGTGTTTGGTTGGAGAATGGTGGTGTTTGGTAGGAGAATGGTGGTGTTTGGTTGGAGAATGGTGGTGTTTGGTTGGAGAATGGTGGTGTTTGGTTGGAGAATGGTGGTGTTTGGTAGGAGAATGGTGGTGTTTGGTGGAGATTACTTTGCGTTTCTTCTAAAATCAAAGTATTAATAAGGAGGGGCTTTGCACTAGATGTTAAAACATTGCTGTGATGATTTGATTGCATTCGGCGTGTAATCAGCTCATGCTTTATCTCTCAGAGTGCAGGATTTGCCGTATTCCTGGACCAGAGCACAGATTCCAGGACCTGCAGTGCGAGTGTTCAGCAGTTTACAGAGTGATTTCTGCGGTCTGATAGGAGGGAAGCGCTTCCTGCCGCTCCGTACAGCTCCACTCGGAGCGAAGCGGCTCCTTCGGGGGCAGTTTGGGTTGTGAGAAGCGCCTGCCGTGTTATGTACAAAAGCGTAAACAGATTTTTACACGATAGTTCTCTGCCTTGAGAGAGCCGTCTCTTTCTCTTTCCCGTAAGTGCCAGCTGTCACACTGCGCTTTTCCGAAGCGGAGCGCTAAGTGAGGGATTTTAAAGGGACTGTACCGGTTGGTGGAAGTTGTTGGTGTTTGGTGGAGAATGTCCGGTGGAGAATGTTGGTGTTTGGTAGAGAATGTTGGTGTTTGGTGGACAATGTTGGTGTCTGATGGGGAATGTTGGTGTCCAGGAGAGAGTGTTTGGTGGAGAATGTCCGGTGGAGAATGTTGGTGTTTGGTGGACAATGTTGGTGTCTGGTGGAGAATGTTGGTGTCCGGTGGAGAATGTTTGGTAGAGAATGTTGGTGTTTGGTGGACAATGTTGGTGTCTGATGGGGAATGTTGGTGTCCAGGAGAGAGTGTTTGGTGGAGAATGTCCGGTGGAGAATGTTGGTGTTTGGTGGACAATGTTGGTGTCTGGTGGAGAATGTTGGTGTCCGGTGGAGAATGTTTGGTAGAGAATGTTGGTGTCCGGTGGGGAATGTTGGTGTCTGGTGGGGAATGTTGGTGTCTGGTGGGGAATGTTGGTGTCCGGTGGGGAATGTTGGTGTCCGGTGGAGAATGTTGGTGTCCGGTGGGGAATGTTGGTGTCCGGTGGGGAATGTCCGGTGGGGAATGTTGGTGTCCGGTGGGGAATGTTGGTGTCTGGTGGAGAATGTTGGTGTCTGGTCTAGAATGTTTGGTAGAGAATGTTGGTGTCTGGTGGGGAATGTTGGTGTCCGGTGGAGAATGTTGGTGTCCGGTGGGGAATGTTGGTGTCCGGTGGGGAATGTTGGTGTCTGGTGGGGAATGTTGGTGTCCGGTGGGGAATGTTGGTGTCTGGTGGGGAATGTTGGTGTCTGGTGGGGAATGTTGGTGTCTGGTGGGGAATGTTGGTGTCTGGTGGAGAATGTCCGGTGGAGAATGTTGGTGTCCGGTGGAGAATGTTGGTGTCCGGTGGGGAATGTTGGTGTCCGGTGGGGAATGTTGGTGTCCGGTGGGGAATGTTGGTGTCTGGTGGGGAATGTTGGTGTCTGGTGGGGAATGTTGGTGTCTGGTGGGGAATGTTGGTGTCTGGTGGGGAATGTTGGTGTCCGGTGGGGAATGTTGGTGTCTGGTGGGGAATGTTGGTGTCTGGTGGGGAATGTTGGTGTTTGGATTTGATTGAACACTGGTGAGGTCAGGTACTCATGTTGAATGATCAGTTCAGGCGCTCCATCACTCCAGAGAACCCGGTTCCACTGCTCCACAGCCCCATGCTGGGGGCTTTATACCTAGTCCAGGTGTGGGTTTGGGCACTGTGACCTTGGACTCTATTGGTCAGTCATTTTTCCCAGCTGAACACCGGTATCAGCAGCTGAACTCGCTCGCTCTCTTTGGATTAGAGGAGGAGGTGGAGAGGGAGAGAGAGAGAGGTGGGAGCTCTGTGCTGTCTCCTGGGAATCGTGGTGTGTGTGTGGGGGGGTCTGTTCTGATCCTGTGTTTCTCGAGAGTTGAAGAGTTTACTGTCTGTTAACTCTACACGCGTCCTGCAGACGCCTTCTGGAGCTCCTAGGAGTGTGTGTGTGTGTAGTGTGTGTGTAGTGTGTGTGTAGTGTGTGTGTAGTGTGTGTAGTGTGTGTAGCGTGTGTAGCGTGTGTGTTAGATCTTATTTTTAGACGTTCCCTCTGTAGACAGTGCTGCAGTGCAGGAAGGGGATGACGGGACATCAGATCTTGAAATCTGACTAATAATGCGGTTTATATTGTCTGTTCTGCGTCCTCTGATTATCAGTGTTATTTGCTGAATCTATACGAGGGAAAAACCCAGTGTGTTTCAGCTAAACGCGGCTATGACTGAGCTAAACGCGGCTATGACTGAGCTAAACGCGGCTATGACTGAGCTAAACGCGGCTATGAGTGAGCTAAACCCGGCTATGAGTGAGCTAAACGCGGCTATGAGCGAGCTAAACGCGGCTATGAGCGAGCTAAACGCGGCTATGAGTGAGCTAAACCCGGCTATGAGTGAGCTAAACCCGGCTATGAGTGAGCTAAACCCGGCTATGAGTGAGCTAAACGCGGCTATGAGTGAGCTAAACCCGGCTATGAGTGAGCTAAACGCGGCTATGACCGAGCTAAACCCGGCTATGAGTGAGCTAAACGCGGCTATGAGTGAGCTAAACGCGGCTATGAGTGAGCTAAACGCGGCTATGACCGAGCTAAACGCGGCTATGACCGAGCTAAACGCGGCTATGACCGAGCTAAACCCGGCTATGACTGAGCTAAACGCGGCTATGACTGAGCTAAACGCGGCTATGACCGAGCTAAACCCGGCTATGACCGAGCTAAACGCGGCTATGACTGAGCTAAACGCGGCTATGAGCGAGCTAAACGCGGCTATGAATGAGCTAAACGCGGCTATGAGTGAGCTAAACGCGGCTATGAGTGAGCTAAACGCGGCTATGAGCGAGCTAAACGCGGCTATGAATGAGCTAAACGCGGCTATGAGCGAGCTAAACGCGGCTATGAATGAGCTAAACGCGGCTATGAGCGAGCTAAACGCGGCTATGACTGAGCTAAACGCGGCTATGAGTGAGCTAAACGCGGCTATGAGTGAGCTAAACCCGGCTATGAGTGAGCTAAACCCGGCTATGACTGAGCTAAACGCGGCTATGAGTGAGCTAAACGCGGCTATGAGTGAGCTAACCCCGGCTATGACTGAACTAAACACGGCTATGAGTGAGCTAAATCCGGCTATGACCGAGCTAAACCAGCTATGACCGAGCTAAACCAGCTATGAGTGAGCTAAACCCGGCTATGAGCGAGCTAAACGCGGCTATGAGCGAGCTAAACGCGGCTATGAGTGAGCTAAACCCGGCTATGACTGAGCTAAACGCGGCTATGAGTGAGCTAAACGCGGCTATGAGTGAGCTAAACGCGGCTATGAGTGAGCTAAACCCGGCTATGAGTGAGCTAAACGCGGCTATGAGTGAGCTAAACGCGGCTATGAGTGAGCTAAACGCGGCTATGAGTGAGCTAAACCCGGCTATGAGTGAGCTAAACCCGGCTATGAGTGAGCTAAACCCGGCTATGAGTGAGCTAAACGCGGCTATGAGTGAGCTAAACGCGGCTATGAGTGAGCTAAACCCGGCTATGAGTGAGCTAAACGCGGCTATGAGTGAGCTAAACGCGGCTATGACTGAGCTAAACCCGGCTATGACTGAGCTAAACCCGGCTATGACTGAGCTAAACGCGGCTATGAGTGAGCTAAACGCAGCTATGAGTGAGCTAAACGCAGCTATGAGTGAGCTAAACGCGGCTATGACCGAGCTAAACGCGGCTATGAGTGAGCTAAACACGGCTATGAGTGAGCTAAACGCGGCTATGAGTGAGCTAAAGATAGATAGATAGATAGATAGATAGATAGATAGATACTTTATTGATCCCAGAGGGAAATTCAAGGCATCCAGTAGCAGATATACAAACCATACAGAAGCACAAGAGAGTTGTACAGCTAGAGACAGCTAAACCCGGCTATGACTGAGCTAAACGCGGCTATGAGTGAGCTAAACGCGGCTATGAGTGAGCTAAACACGGCTATGAGTGAGCTAAACGCGGCTATGAGTGAGCTAAACACGGCTATGACTGAGCTAAACGCGGCTATGACAGAGCTAAACGCGGCTATGACAGAGCTAAACGCGGCTATGAGTGAGCTAAACGCGGCTATGAGCGAGCTAAATGCGGCTATGACCGAGCTAAACCCGGCTATGAGTGAGCTAAACGCGGCTATGAGTGAGCTAAACGCGGCTATGACAGAGCTAAACGCGGCTATGAGTGAGCTAAACGCGGCTATGAGCGAGCTAAATGCGGCTATGACCGAGCTAAACGCGGCTATGACCGAGCTAAACGCGGCTATGAGTGAGCTAAACCCGGCTATGAGTGAGCTAAACGCGGCTATGAGTGAGCTAAACGCGGCTATGAGTGAGCTAAACGCGGCTATGAGTGAGCTAAACCCGGCTATGAGTGAGCTAAACCCGGCTATGAGTGAGCTAAACGCGGCTATGAGTGAGCTAAACGCGGCTATGAGTGAGCTAAACGCGGCTATGAGTGAGCTAAACGCGGCTATGACCGAGCTAAACGCGGCTATGACCGAGCTAAACGCGGCTATGACCGAGCTAAACGCAGCTATGACCGAGCTAAACTCGGCTATGAGCGAGCTAAACACGGCTATGAGTGAGCTAAACGCGGCTATGAGTGAGCTAAAGATAGATAGATAGATAGATAGATAGATACTTTATTGATCCCAGAGGGAAATTCAAGGCATCCAGTAGCAGATATACAAACCATACAGAAGTAACAACAGAAGCACAAGAGAGTTGTACAGCTAGAGACAGCTAAACGCGGCTATGACTGAGCTAAACGCGGCTATGACCGAGCTAAACGCGGCTATGACCGAGCTAAACGCGGCTATGACCGAGCTAAACGCGGCTATGACCGAGCTAAACGCGGCTATGAGTGAGCTAAACGCGGCTATAATTGAGCTAAACACGGCTATGACCGAGCTAAACGCGGCTATGACCGAGCTAAACACGGCTATGACCGAGCTAAACGCGGCTATGAGTGAGCTAAACACGGCTATGAGTGAGCTAAACGCGGCTATGAGTGAGCTAAACGCGGCTATGAGTGAGCTAAACCCGGCTATGAGTGAGCTAAACGCGGCTATGAGTGAGCTAAACGCGGCTATGACTGAGCTAAACCCGGCTATGAGTGAGCTAAACCCGGCTATGAGTGAGCTAAACCCGGCTATGAGTGAGCTAAACGCGGCTATGACTGAGCTAAACGCGGCTATGACTGAGCTAAACGCGGCTATGACTGAGCTAAACGCGGCTATGACCGAGCTAAACGCGGCTATGAGTGAGCTAAACGCGGCTATGACCGAGCTAAACACGGCTATGAGTGAGCTAAACACGGCTATGAGTGAGCTAAACGCGGCTATGAGTGAGCTAAAGATAGATAGATAGATAGATAGATAGATAGATAGATAGATACTTTATTGATCCCAGAGGGAAATTCAAGGCATCCAGTAGCAGATATACAAACCATACAGAAGTAACAACAGAAGCACAAGAGAGTTGTACAGCTAGAGACAGCTAAACGCGGCTATGACCGAGCTAAACGCGGCTATGACCGAGCTAAACGCGGCTATGACCGAGCTAAACGCGGCTATGACCGAGCTAAACGCGGCTATGAGTGAGCTAAACGCGGCTATGAGTGAGCTAAACGCGGCTATGACCGAGCTAAACGCGGCTATGACCGAGCTAAACGCGGCTATGACCGAGCTAAACGCGGCTAAACGCGGCTATGACCGAGCTAAACGCGGCTATGACCGAGCTAAACGCGGCTATGAGTGAGCTAAACGCGGCTATGAGTGAGCTAAACGCGGCTATGAGTGAGCTAAACGCGGCTATAATTGAGCTAAACACGGCTATGACCGAGCTAAACGCGGCTATGACCGAGCTAAACGCGGCTATGAGTGAGCTAAACGCGGCTATGAGTGAGCTAAACGCGGCTATGAGTGAGCTAAACGCGGCTATGAGTGAGCTAAACGCGGCTATGACTGAGCTAAACCCGGCTATGAGTGAGCTAAACACAGCTATGAGTGAGCTAAACCCGGCTATGAGTGAGCTAAACCCGGCTATGAGTGAGCTAAACATGGCTATGACTGAGCTAAACGCGGCTATGAGTGAGCTAAACGCGGCTATGACTGAGCTAAACGCGGCTATAATTGAGCTAAACACGGCTATGACCGAGCTAAACGCGGCTATGACCGAGCTAAACCCGGCTATGACCGAGCTAAACGCGGCTATGAGTGAGCTAAACACGGCTATGAGTGAGCTAAACGCGGCTATGAGTGAGCTAAACGCGGCTATGAGTGAGCTAAACCCAGCTATGAGTGAGCTAAACGCGGCTATGAGTGAGCTAAACGCGGCTATGAGTGAGCAGAAACGCGGCTATGACTGAGTCTAAAAACACAGCTATGAGATGAGCTAAACCCGGCTAAAAGGGAGTGAGCCTAAACCCGGCTATGAGTGAGCTAAACACGGCTATGACTGAGCTAAACGCGGCTATGACTGAGCTAAACGCGGCTAGACTGAGCTAAAACGCGGCTATGACTAGGCTAAACGCGGCTATGGAGTGAGCTAAACGCGGCTATGAGTGAGCTAACAAAACACGGCTTATATGAGTGAGCTAAACACGCTATGAAAGGGAGCTAAACGCGGCTAATGGAGGTGAGCCTAAAGATAGATAGAGTAGATAGATAGATAGATACGATAGATAGATAGATAGATAGATAGATACTTTATTGGATCCCAGAGGGAAATTCAAGGCAGTCCAGTAGGCAGATATACAAACCATACAGAAGTAACAACAGAAGGCACAAGAGAGTTTGTACAGCTAGAGACCGTAAACGCGGCTATGACTGAGCCTAACGCGGCTATGACCTAGCTAAAACGCGGCTATGGACCGAGCTAAACGCGGCTATGACCGAGACTAACCGCTGCGTATGACCGAAGCTAACGCGGCCAGGGAGCTAAACGCGGCTATGAGTGATCTGAAACGCGGCTATGAGTGAGCTAAACGCGGCTATAATTGAGCTAAACCACGGCTCATGACCGAGCTAAAACCGCGGCATGACCGAGCTAAACACGGCTATGAGTGAGCTAAACGCGGCTATGAGTGAGCTCTAAACGCGGCTATGAGTGAGCTAAACGCGGCTATTGAAGTGAGCTAAACCCGGCTATGAGTGAGCTAAACGGCGGCTATGAGTGAGCTAAAACGCGGCTATGGACTGAGCTAACCCCAAACCCGGCTATGAGTGAGCTAAACACAGCTTGAGTGAGCTAAACCCGGCTGATTGAGTGAGCTTAAACGCTGCTATGACTGAGCTAAAGCGCTGGCTAATGACTGAGCTAAACGCGGCTATGACTGAGCTTAAACGCGGCGATTCACCGAGTCTAAACGCAGGCTATGACCGAGCTAAACGCGGCTATGAAGTGAGCTAAACACGGCTATTTGAGTGAGCTAAACGCGGCTATGAGTGAGCTAAGATAGATAGATAGATAGATGAAGATAGATAGACTAGATAGATAAGATAGATACTTTATTGATCCCAGAGGGAATTCCAGGCATCCAGTAGCAGATATCAAACCATACAGAAGTAACAACAGAAGCACAGAGAGGTTGTACAGCTGTCTAGAGACAGCTAAACGCGGCTATGACTGGCTAAACGCGGCTATGACTGAGCCTAAACGGTCGGGACTATGACTGAGCTAAACGCGGCTATGGGTGAGCTAAACTCCGGCTATGGACGGAAGAGCTAACACGGCTATGACTGAGCTAAACGCGGCTATGACTGAGCTAAACGCGGCTATGAGTGAGCTAAACGCGGCTATGAGTGAGCTAAACGCGGCTATGAGTGAGCTAAACGCGGCTATGAGTGAGCTAAACGCGGCTATGAGTGAGCTAAACGCGGCTATGAGTGAGCTAAACGCGGCTATGACCGAGCTAAACCAGCTATGACTGAGCTAAACCCGGCTATGACTGAGCTAAACCCGGCTATGAGTGAGCTAAAGGGCTGATTGAGTGAGCTAAACCCGGCTATGAGTGAGCTAAAAACCGGCGGCTATGAGTGAGCTAAACCCGGCTATGAGTGAGCTAAACCGGCTATGAGTGAGCTAAACCCGGCTATGAGTGAGCTAAAACCGCGGCTATAGAGTGAGCTAAACGCGGCTATGAGTGAGCTAAAAGCGAGGCTATGAGTGAGCTAAACCCGGCTATGAGTGAGCTAAACGCGGCTATGAGTGAGCTAAACGCGGCTATGAGTGAGCTAAACCCGGCTATGAGTGAGCTAAACGCGGCTATGAGTGAGCTAAACGCGGCTATGAGTGAGCTAAACGCGGCTATGACCGAGCTAAACCAGCTATGACCGAGCTAAACCCGGCTATGACTGAGCTAAACCCGGCTATGAGTGAGCTAAACCCGGCTATGAGTGAGCTAAACCCGGCTATGAGTGAGCTAAACCCGGCTATGACTGAGCTAAACGCGGCTATGAGTGAGCTAAACCCGGCTATGAGTGAGCTAAACCCGGCTATGACTGAGCTAAACCCCGGCTATATGACTGAGCTTAAACCCGGGCTATGAGTAGAGCTAAACCCGGCTATGACTGAGCTAAACCCGGCTATGAGTGAGCTAAACCGGCTATGAGTGAGCTAAACCCGGCTATGAGTGAGCTACAACCGGCTATGACTGAGCTAAACGCGGCTATGAGTGAGCTAAACGCGGCTATGACTGAGCTAAACCCGGCTATGAGTGAGCTAAACGCGGCTATGAGTGAGCTAAACGCGGCTATGAGTGAGCTAAACGCGGCTATGAGTGAGCTAAACGCGGCTATGAGTGAGCTAAACGCGGCTATGAGTGAGCTAAACGCGGATATGACTGAGCTAAACGCGGTTATCAGATGTAACCCAGGTTCATGTTCTCCTGCTCTCGTGGTGTAATTGTATGAGCTTACTCAGTTTGACCTGTTAATATGAACCCAAACAGACACAAACACATGCCTGATAATTGCTGCACAGAGCGTCATTCATCACCTCCTCACCTCATCACCCTTACCTCCTCAGCTCATCACCTCCTCACCTCATCACCCTTACCTCCTCAGCTCATCACCTCCTCACCTCCTCACCTCAGTGAGTGACATAAACAGTTTAGTTAGGAACTGAACGCTGCTAGAGGGCTGTAATTCATCATACCGTCATCACACTGGAGATACAGACGGCATAGAACTGCGTTATCAGAGAGGGAGAGAGGGAGAGAGGGAGAGAGAGGGAGTGGGAGAGAGAGAGAGAGAGAGAGAGAGAGAGGGGGAGAGAGAGAGAGAGAGAGAGAGAGAGAGGGAGAGATAGGGAGAGAGAGAGAGAGGGAGGGAGAGAGTATTAAAGAGAAAGAGTAATAACTGAAGAGTACACTCATAGCCGTATGTGCCCGAGGTGGGACTCTGTCCTCTCTGGGTAACCAGGACTGTCTGAGCCTGCCTGTCCCCAGGGCCAGGCTGTGGTCACTGAGCCTGTACCTGCTGAGGATCCGTCTCTGCTCCGTATCCCGGACAGTGAGGAGATGCCCTGCCAGGCGGTATTCCTGTCTCCAGGGCCAGGAGGGTTGTGATTGAGTTTGGGTTCTCCAGGGTTCCAGATAGGTGTTTCTGCTCTGTGTAATAATTTGGTTAACTCTGATCGGTGTTTGGGAAGCAGTGCTGGTCAGAGAGTTTGGGTTGTGGGGGGTAGGTGAGGTGGTCAGTCTCTGGACGCAGGGGACTCCTCAGGGTTCGGCTCCTGGGATTGGAGTGCCTCCGGCAGTGTGTGGTCTAGGGCGGCGTCTCCTAGATGGAACATGTGCCTGGTTCCTGGGATCTGGCTTTCCTCTGGAAGATGATGATTTTAGATTTGTCCGGGTTTACTGTCAGGGCCCAGTTCAGGTCCAGAAGCTGCTGCAGGGTTTTGTCTGTGGGCGACCGCAGCACCGGGTCATCGTGGCTAATCAGGGCGTGTGGGGTGTAAACATGGTCAGTAGTGCGATGATTTCCTAAGAAGCCAGTTTGTCCTCTACTCAGGACACTGTGTTGGGTAAGGAAGAACCCGGGCGTTAATGAGACAGTAGAAGACCTTCCCCAGATTACTGCTCACTCAGACAGCTCGGTAGATATCAGGGTCCAGTTTGTGTCCACTCCTGTAGGTTGGGGTACTAAGCACTGGCACCGGATCTCCTTCTGTTCCCGTCCTCCGATCAGCGGGAATGCCCTGGGCCTGGTGATGTCTGATCTCGTTATGGAGGTCCGTGTAGTATGGGGGTTCTGTAGGGGGGTATATACTCCACCTGTGTATAACTCATTTCTGGTCTCAGCCGTGTGTGTAAGTTTTAGCCATATGTGCGTAGTTGACCTGTTGACCTCTGGTAGGTGGGAAGGTAATCATCCGTATACCATCAAATAACCGCTTTTAACCAATCACGCTTCTCCGTCTGGCAGTCTGGGTTTGGTGGTACCAGGAGAACGGTACTGGTCTGACTGCACTGTGCCGAGTGTAGAGTTTGGTGGAGGGGGATTATGGTGTGGGTGGTGTTCAGGAGTTAGGCTCCGCCCCTTAGTTCCAGTGAGAGGAACTCTTAATGCTTCAGCAGACCAAGAGACTCTGGACCATTCCATGCTCCCAACTTTGTGGGGACAGTTTGGGGACGGCCCCTTCCTGTTCCAACATGACCGCACACCTATATACTCTCTCTCTCTCTCTCTCTCTCTCTCTCTCTCTCTCTCTCTCTCTCTCTCTCTCTCTCTCTCTCTCTCTCTCTCTCTGTCTGTCTGTCTGTCTGTCTCTCTCTCTCTCTCTCTCTCTCTCTCTCTCTCTCTCTCTCTCTCTCTCTGTCTGTCTGTCTGTCTGTCTGTCTGTCTGTCTGTCTGTCTGTCTGTCTGTCTGTCTGTCTGTCTCTCTGTCTGTCTGTCTGTCTCTCTCTCTCTCTCTCTGTCTGTCTGTCTGTCTGTCTGTCTGTCTCTCTCTCTCTCTCTCTCTCTCTCTCTCTCTCTGTATGATGTAATCACAAGAAAAGTGTGGAGTTCAGATTGAGAGCTACATCACATCCTTTCCCCTTTTTATTCACCACTACAGGAGAGAGAGAGAGAGATTATTATTATTATTATTATTATTATTATTATTATTATTGATCCATGTTGGATATATTCAGGGTGTGTGTGTGTGCATTATTATTATTAGCTTTTGGCCTGGGCGTGATCCATGTTGGCTATATTCAGGGTGCTGTGTGTGTGCATCCTGTAGGATTGATGTGTTAGCTGTAGCTTCTGGTACTGGGCACCTGATCATCTGGTAGTGGGCACCTGATCATCTGGTGGTGGGCACCTGCTCCTCTGGTAGTGGACACCTGCTCCTCTGGTTGTGGGCACCTGCTCCTCTGGTTGTGGGCACCTGCTCCTCTGGTTGTGGGCACCTGATCTTGTGGTGGTGGTGTTTGCTGGGTTTTCTGGGTGGCCTGTCACTGTTTGACCTTGCAGACTCTCCCGACCTTCAGCTTGTTGGATTGCTCCTGTGGTGTTCTGGTGGTTTTCATAAGATCTCGGGTCAAACCTTGAGTCCAGTAGGGTCTGCCGAGACCCTGTTAAAATTCGGAGGACCTCATTTGCTTCTGATTTAAAGAAGGTTCTAGATTTAGTCTTCTGGACTTGGCGATCCAGTGATGGAGGCCAGACTGCAAAGAGAGCTAGGAGAGGAAGAAGGACAGGCTAATTAATTACAGCAGCCGGATCAGTTGAGTTGCTACTAACGTGAACCTGCTTCCTGAAACACCTGCGTCCACATCCCAATCGTGGACTCCAGTATGTACAGCCGTACAGGCTTCCGTCGGGAGGATCTCCGCGGCTGAGCACGTCTCGGCTGGTTGAGCTCTTTTGGACTAAGCTGTGTAAACCTCTGAAGCAGGGCTTTAACTCTGGGTTGTAGAGGCGGCTGATGGGATCCGTGTCGGAGAGGCCTGTTGGAGTGAAGAGGGTGATAATTAGAGCGCTCTGGTTCAGAAACGACGCTGCGATCTCTGTGAAGGAGCTGTTAAAGAGCTGCAGGAAGTTCACAGTGATAACGCGAGTGATTGTTGTGGTGTGTGTGTGGGAGAGAGCGAGGCAGGAAGAGGAAGTGGGGAGGGTGATAATACATGTTTGTGGGTGTGCATGTGTACAAGCATGTGTTCATGAGTCTGCCTAGCGTGTCTGTGTCTCTGCATGCGTAGAGTTTACACACGGCCTGGGTTCATACTGCAGAGGCTCTGATTGGATAATTACTCCAGTCATGTGTCATTCGGCCGGGAGCAGCTCTTTTATCCCCAGCGTCCCAGTCCCTGAACGGGAAGACGTATTCCGTGGATGTGGGGAAGATCTTTCTGTGTTTCAGAGGACTCGTATTATTATTGTCCGGCATCCAGCAGAGAGAACAACCAAGGAGAAGCTGGAATGACTGGAACTGGGTTCTGAACTGTCCAGCACACTATTAACACCAGGATGGAGAGTGGAGAACCAGACACTTCCCGGAAAAATTCTGATCTCGCTTGGTCTAATCTCCTGGTGAAGGTAAAACTGGACAGTAGAATTCCCAACTGTGTTTAACAGTGACAGTAAGATCATTCCCACATGACCAGAACTCCCAGAATCGGGACTAACAGCTGTGTGGACTTGACCATGTGATAGTGAGACTGATTAGCTTCAGTCTGCTAGGAACATAAAGACTGGACTCCGGAGTGATGGAGAAAAGTCATGTAGTCTGATGGACTCTTTGGGAAGTCGTGTGGACTCTTTGGGAAGTTGTGTGGACTCTTTGGGAAGCGGTGTGGACTCTTTGGGAAGTCGTGTGGACTCTTTGGGAAGTCGTGTGGACTCTTTGGGAAGTCGTGTGGACTCTTTGGGAAGTTGTGTGGACTCTTTGGGAAGTTGTGTGGACTCTTGGGAAGTTGTGTGGACTCTTTGGGAAGTCGTGTGGACTCTTTGGGAAGTCGTGTGGACTCTTTGGGAAGTTGTGTGGACTCTTGGGAAGTTGTGTGGACTCTTGGGAAGTTGTGTGGACTCTTTGGGAAGTTGTGTGGACTCTTGGGAAGTTGTGTGGACTCTTTGGGAAGTTGTGTGGACTCTTGGGAAGTTGTGTGGACTCTTTGGGAAGTCGTGTGGACTCTTTGGGAAGTCGTGTGGACTCTTTGGGAAGTCGTGTGGACTCTTTGGGAAGTCGTGTGGACTCTTTGGGAAGTTATTTGGACTCTTTGGGAAGTTATTTGGACTCTTTGGGAAGTCGTGTGGACTCTTTGGGAAGTCGTGTGGACTCTTTGGGAAGTCGTGTGGACTCTTTGGGAAGTTATTTGGACTCTTTGGGAAGTCGTGTGGACTCTTTGGGAAGTTATTTGGAACCACCGCCCTTCCAGCACCATGCTTCACAGCTGGTATGGGGTTCTTCTGATCAAATGCTGACCAGCCTTAGTTTTCCTGTCTGTAGCCGGTTCTACCTCTGACTCATCAGTCCGGAGCACATTCTTCCAGAAGTCCTGGTCATTCCTTACGTTCAACAGCAAACTGGAGCTCTCTTTATAGCAACAGGGTTCCAGGTGTTCCTCCCGTGTGTAGGTGCTGTCTAAAATGGTACGTGCAGTTTGAGATCTACAGGAACCTGCAGATGCTAGCGGGACGTTTGCTGGGGTGTCCTGGTCTGGACGAGTTGGCAGTGGTTCTAAATCTTCCGGACAGCGGAGGGATTGAGTTCCAGGATTTTGGAAACACTTCTTAAACCCCTTCCCTTAGAGAGGTCTACATCCTTCTTTCTGAGGACCTCAAAGAAGAAGGAGTGCTTTTGATCCGGGCATGATGATACCGCACACTCAATAACAAAGAGGTGTACGTGGAACCGGTTCCTCCAGGATGTTCCCTCTGATGACGTTCTGATCGTTAGCATTGATTGGGGCTTGATGGCCAGATCTCCAGACGTGCTGAAAGACGCTGAGCTCTTATGAGC
>JAMWET010005508.1:20000-22500 GCA_024036415.1 Prochilodus magdalenae
GTGCCAGACACCCTCTGCACAGTGCTAGCTCAGAGGCGTACCTTGGAACACACGTGGCTGGGAGGGGTGGAGGGGTCATACATGTGATCTCTGCTTGATCTGGTCAGAGTGAGCTTCTCTGGCGCTGCAGGTTTGATAGGGACTTACATGTTTGTATTTACATGTGACCTTTAATATGCAAATGAGGCCACATTCATAACAGTAGAGGACCTGAGGGCCCTTATGAAGACGGTTAACGCTGTGGGGTCGCCGAGCACGCCTGCGCACCATATCTGATGTTCCTCAGAGCTTATACACTCATACGTGAGCAGGTACGGGTCTCATCTCTGTACCTGACTGACCCAACACCACCACTACAGCGAGCAGTCATCCTGTTAGCCATTAGCAGACGCCTGCACCACGCAGGACTACATGCACACAGACCGTTACCACGACTGTCCTTAACACCACGTCACCGTCACCAAACACTGCAGTGGTGTCGTACCAGACTGTCATGGAGTGACTCAGAATGGCAGCGGGTCATCTTCAGTGACGAGTCCCGCTTTAGTCTTGGTGGAGACGCCCAACGAATCCGTGTGTGGAGGCACCGTGGTCAGCACCGAGATGGACGGTTTGGTGTCACACGTCCAGAAGGCCTGGTGTCCCTCCACCTCCACCCCTACCGCACCATCTGCAGGAACTGTGTGAGGATGTTCAAGCTGCATGGGATGGATTATCACAGGACTCCATTAGGAACCTCTACAGCTCCATACCGAGACGTCTGGCGTGTTGGGTTAGCAAACACGGCGGCCCGACGCCATACTGAGAGACAGACTTCTGTATGTGTAGCTCAATAAATATTGATCATATCAGTCTAAATTTATCATCAGTTATTGATCCTGGTCACCTTTATCTCTGCTGCTGGTGGAGAAGATGTGGAGATGGTGGGCACTTCTCGTCTCCTCATTCAATTATGAACAACAGAAGGTCGAGAGATAAGACACCATGGAGCAGAGATGAAGGAGCTTGAGGAGATGCGGTGATTTACCTCCACCAGTAAAGATCAGAGCAGTCCAGGCAGTGGCTGTTTAGGGATGTACAGGCTGGAAGAGTACTGATGTCTTTGAAGTTCTGCGTAGGTGAAGACTTCTGAGAGAACCTTGGACAGAAAGGAAAACAAACACATGGGTTCTGGACCCTCACCGCTCACTCCAGCTCAGGAACTGAAGCTCTGAGAAGAACCGGCTCATCAGAAAACACCCTTATGCTTATTATGCTTGGAAGGAGCTGAAGGGAGGAGAGGACGGCCAGCGAAGCCAAGATGGATGGGGACAATCAGAGGAATGGTGAAGCAGCCATTCGGAAGCCTGAGGAGAAACACTACCCACATGGGCGCCAGGAGTCAGAAACCACGTGACGGCACTTTGATCCGTGGGGCGCTTTCCAGCAGACTAGCTTTGGTCATCATGACTGAGCTTGATCCTGTCACGGGCCAGGACACTGAGACATGGTGACGGGGGACGCGCTGGACTCTGGTGAGGTGGTTCTTGGTTGGTGGATGATTCACTGAGGTGTCCAGCAGCACTGCTGTGTCTGATCCACTCCCACCAGCACCACACACACTACCACACCACCACCACATCAGTGTCTACCTGGCTAACCTAGCTAATGTAGCTAACTGGCTAACTTCACTAAGTGCCTTAGTATCTTAGCTTACTGGCTAACCAAGTTAGACTAACTAACTGGCTATCCTAGGAAGCTGGCTAACCTAACTAGCCATGCTAACTGATTTTGGGATCTGCGGTTCTTTTGGATCTGGAAATGAAAAAATCTCAGACTTCAGATGACGTGACCACTGGCTGTGCAGAAACACCTCCCGCACAGGTCCCTCTCCTTCGACAGAGCAGTTAGTGTTCTCCTCCAAGCGTGTTGAGCTCCAGTGCTGTGGTTACTGGCAGTTTAAGGAGTATAGGGATCTTCAGGTGTCTCCGAGGAAGCTCTTCTGGCGGTGGAGTGTAAATAGATGGGACTAAATTGGACTATATAAACGTGTTATAACATATTTTACAAGCTGCTTATTCAGTAACAGGCCAGCTGCGGTTCCGTTAAAGTCAGGTTTGTGGGTCTGTAGAGAATATATCCGCATCCGATATCCATAGCATCCTTATCCGTTTGGAAAAAGACAACATGGTTTGTTGTCGCCTCTAACTTCTGGCCGGTTATTCCGGATTTCATCTGTGCAGTCATGAAAGTCACATGAGCAGGAGGACCGGTAGACCTGGTGTCGTAACTACATACCCAAACACAGAGGTTCCGAGGGGTTCGGTGTAAAACACTCCAGAACCGTTCCCAGTGGTGGTGAAGGTAACCAGACCTCCCCTCTAAAAGCTCCCTCACAGGAAGTTCCTACAGGAGGTGGTTCTGAATACGCTGCCTGATGTCTGAGACGCTGTTTATGATAGTGTGGAGAAGATCTCAGCCTTAAACTCCATTCATGGTGGAGGGATACATGCTGCAGGGC
>JAMWET010005508.1:25000-27500 GCA_024036415.1 Prochilodus magdalenae
GTGTACACAGAGTGAGTGAGAGAGAGGGTTTGGTGTGCGGTTGTGTACAGAGTGAGGGAGAGAGGGTGTGGTTGTGAGGTGTGTACAGAGTGAGGAGAGAGAGGGTTTTGGTGAGGAGGTGTGTACAGAGTGAGGGAAAAAATTACAAGAGAGGGTTTGGGGTGAGGTGTGTACAGAGTAATGAGGAGAGAGGGTTTGGTGTGAGGTGTGTGTAACAGAGTGAAGTGAGAGAGGGTTTTGGTGTGAGGTGTGTGTACAGAGTGAGGGAGAGAGGGTTTGGTGGAGGTGTGTACAGAGTGAGGGGGGGGGGAGAGGGTTTGGGTGTGCGGTGTGTACAGAGTGAGGGAAGAAGAGCGGGTTGGTGTGAGGTGTGTACAGAGTGAGGGAGGGAGGGTTTGGTGTGAGGTGTGTACAGAGTGAGGGAGAGAGGTTTTTGGTGTGAGGTGTGTAAGAGTGAGTGAGAGCGGGTTTGGTGTGAGGTGTGTACAGACAGTGAGGGAGAGAGGGTTTGGTGTGAGGTGTGTACAGAGTGAGGGAGAGAGGGTTTGGTGTGAGAGGTGTGTACAGAGTGAGGGAGAGAGGGTTTTGGTGTGAGGTGTGTACAGCAAGTGAGGGACGAGAGGGTTTGGTGTGTGGTGTGTACAGAGTGAGTGAGAGAGGGTTTGGTGTTGTGAGGTGTGTACAGAGTGAGGGAGAGAGGGTTTGGTGTGAGGTGTGTACAGAGTGAGTGAGGGAGAGAGGGTTTGGTTGTGAGGTGTGTACAGAGTGAGGGAGAGAGGGTTTTGGTGTGCGGTGGTGTACAGAGTGGTGGGGGGAGAGCGGGTTTGGTGTGAGGTGTGTACAGAAGTGGGGGAGAGAGAGGGTTTGGTGTTGAGTGAGGTGGTACAGAGTGAGGGAGAGAGGGTTTGGTGTGAGGTGTGGTACAGAGTGAGGAGAGAGGGTTTGGTGTGAGGTGTGTACAGAGCGAGGGAGAGAGGGTTTGGTGTGAGGTGTGTACAGAGTGAGGGAGAGAGGGTTTGGTGTGAGGTGTGTACAGAGTGAGGGAGAGAGGGTTTGGTGTGAGGTGTGTACGGAGTGAGGGACGGTGGTTTTGTTGTGAGGTCAGTACAGAGTGATGGAGAGAGGGTTTGGTGTGAGGTGTGTACAGAGCGAGGGAGAGAGGGTTTGGTGTGAGGTGTGTACAGAGTGAGTGAGAGAGGGTTTGGTGTGAGGTGTGTACAGAGTGAGGGAGAGTGGGTTTGGTGTGAGGTGTGTACAGAGTGAGGGAGAGAGGGTTTGGTGTGAGGTGTGTACAGAGTGAGGGAGAGAGGGTTTGGTGTGAGGTGTGTACAGAGTGAGGGAGAGAGGGTTTGGTGTGAGGTGTGTACAGAGTGAGAGGAGAGAGAGGGTTTGGTGTGAGGTGTGTACAGAGTGAGGGAGAGAGGGTTTGGTGTGAGGTGTGTACAGAGTGAGGGAGAGAGGGTTTGGTGTGAGGTGTGTACAGAGTGAGGGAGAGAGGGTTTGGTGTGAGGTGTGTACAGAGTGAGGGAGAGAGGGTGTGTACAGAGTGAGTGAGGGTTTGGTGTGCGGTGGTTCAGATGTTCTGTACAGTGGTGGTGATGGGAACCAGGTTCTCCATGTCTAGAACCAGGGAAAGTGTATTTTATGATGGTGGTGTGCTGGAGGTGCTGGTGGTAACTCCTCCTCCTCTCTCCTTCTCTCAGCAGAGGAATGGCCTGAAGCTGTCCGGCCGGAAGGAGCGGTGGGAGACGGCGGGTGTGAAGCGTCAGAAAGAGGAGAAAGAGGAGCAGGAGGAGGAGGAGGTGACCCCGGAGCTGGACGACAGTGTGTTCACTGACCTGCCGTCCTGCATGGAGCGGACGCAGGAGAGAGTGAAGGAGCGGCTGCTGAAGAGAACCTACTCGAAGAAGAACAAGCGGGTGAGTGTCTGTGTGGGGTGAAGCGGACGCAGGTCACCCTGACGTGTGGGTGTATGTTCACCGCTCGCTGAGCAGGGTCTGCTGATCTGCTGGCTGAGGGTGTCAGCGTGTAACCCTTACACTGGTCATACAGCTTTAGGTTAAACCTGGTCTGGAGCTTTAGACCTGAACTTGAGTTCAAACCTCATCTTTAGATTTAGTTTAAGCCTGAGTTTGAGCTTAAGCTTGAGCCTGATCTTTAGCTTTAGTTTGAACCTGTTCTTGAACTGTAGTTTGAACCTGATCTCGGTCTTGAGTTTGAACCTGATCTCGGTCTTTAGTTTGAACCTGATCTCGGTCTTTAGTTTGAACCTGATCTCGGTCTTTAGTTTGAACCTGATCTCGGTCTTTAGTTTGAACCTGATCTTGGTCTTGAGTTTGAACCTGATCTCGGTCTTTAGTTTGAACCTGATCTCGGTCTTTAGTTTGAACCTGATCTCGGTCTTTAGTTTGAACCTGATCTTGGTCTTGAGTTTGAACCTGATCTTGGTCTTTAGTTTGAACCTGATCTTGGTCTTGAGTTTGAACCTGATCTCGGTCTT
>JAMWET010005508.1:32500-58559 GCA_024036415.1 Prochilodus magdalenae
ACGTGTGCGGCGCTGCGGCGCTGAAGGCCGCTGTGAGATTGAAGTATTTTCATGTGATGTTTCCATAAACAGTAACAGCCAAATTCCCACACTGTTTACACACTCTGAACCGGTGACTGCTGCACCAAACGCTGAGCGAGCGAGGGAGGGAGGGAGGGAGGGAGCGAGGAAGGAAGGGAGGGAGGGAGGGAGGGAGGGAGGGAGGGACGGAGGGAGGGAGGGAGGGAGGGAGGGAGGGAGGGAGGGAGGGTCGTGCGAAGGGAGGGGTGCGAAGGAGGGAGGGAGGGAGGGAGGGAGCGAGGGAGGGAGGGAGCGAGGGAGGGAGCGAGGGAGGGAGGGAGGGAGCGACGGAGGGAGGGAGGGAGCGAGGGAGGGAGGCACGGAGGGAAGGAGGGATGGCGGGGGCGAAGGTGGGAGGGAGGGAGGGTGGGAAGGAGGGAGGGAGGGAGGGAGGGTGCGAAGGAGAGAGCGAAGGAGGTAGCGAGGGAGGGAGGGTGCTATGTAGGGAGGGAGGGAGCGAAGGAGGGAGGAGGGAAGGAGGGAGAGAGGGAGGGAAGGAGGGAGAGAGGGAGGGAAGGAGGGAGGGAGGAAGGAGGGAGAGAGGGAGTGAAGGAGGGAGGAAGGAGGGAAGGAGGGAGGGAAGGAGGGAGAGAGGGAGTGAAGGAGGGAGGGAGGAGGGAAGGAGGGAGGGAAGGAGGGAGGGAAGGAGGGAGGGAGGGAGGGAGGGAGGGAAGGAGGGAGCGAGGGAGGGAGGGAGGGAGGGAGGGAGGGAGGGAGGGAGGGAGGGAGGGAGGGAGGGAGGGAGGGAGGGAAGGAGGGAGGGAACGAGGGAGGGAGGGAGGGAGGGAGGGAGGGAGGCAGGGAGCAAGGGGGCAAGGGGGCAAGGGAGGGAGGGAGGGAGGTAGGGAGGGAGGGAGCGAGGGAGGTGTGTGTATATATATACCGTACCAGTAGGATAACTCGGCTAGCAGCAGAGAAGAGCTATCTGAACCCTTCCTCTGAGCGGAGCACGTTTCCTGGAGTTACTGCACTCATAGCCTCACTCGGGCATCGTGCCACGGGGCTGGTTGGCACATGGCTATAAGTGTAAAGAATTAGAAATAGAGCCTTGGCTTTAAATCACATGGCATAACTTAGGGTTAGGGTTAGGGTTAGGGTTGTGGTGTAATGGGCTTGGTTCACTCAGGATGAACGTGTAATATAAACAAGGGAGTTTTTGATCATGTGATCTCAACACTGTGTGAGAGTCTTGTGATCAATGGACCAACAGAACTGGCCCAAACCTGCTGGAAAGATGTCTGGTTCCATTTACTTTCATTAAAGTTAGAGGAGGTCTTTGTGTATGGACTGATATCTCCTGTTCTAGCGTATAGGAGCGTTTATTGAGGGTGTGTATGGACTGATATCTCCTGTTCTAGCGTATAGGAGCGTTTATTGAGGGTGTGTATGGACTGATATCTCCTGTTCTAGCGTATAGGAGCGTTTATTGAGGGTGTGTATGGACTGATATCTCCTGTTCTAGCGTTATACAGGAGCGTTTATTGAGGGTGTGTATGGACTGATATATTCCTGTTCTAGCGTATAGGAGTGTTTATTGAGGGTGTGGTATTGTGATATGGGACTGACATCTCCTGTTCTAGCGTATTATAGGAGACGTTTATTCGAGGGTTAGTGTACTTGATGACTTTATGAGTGATATCTCCTGTTCTAGCGTAGAGGAGCGTTTGTTGTGGGCGTGTATGGACTGCTATGTCGTGTTCTAGCGTATAGGAGCGTTTATTGAGGGGCGTTTTATGGACTGATATCTCCTGTTCTAGCGTATAGGAGCGTTTATTGAGGGTGTGTATGGACTGATATCTCCTGTTCTAGCGTATAGGAGCGTTTATTGAGGGCGTTTATGGACTGATATCTCCTGTTCTAGTGTAGAGGAGTGTTTATTGAGGGCGTGTATGGACTGATATCTCCTGTTCTAGCGTATAGGAGTGTTTATTGAGGGCGTTTATGGACTGATATCTCCTGTTCTAGTGTATAGGAGCGTTTATTGAGGGCGTTTATGGACTGATATCTCCTGTTCTAGCGTATAGGAGTGTTTATTGAGGGCGTTTATGGACTGATATCTCCTGCTCTAGTGTATAGGAGTGTGTTTATTGAGGGCGTTTTATGGACTGATATCTCCTGTTCTAGCGTATAGGAGTGTTTATTGAGGGTGTGTATGGACTGATATCTCCTGTTCTATGCGTGAGGGTAGGGTGGAGTGTTTATTGAGCGGTTTATGGACTGATATCTCCTGTTCTAGCGTATAGGAGTGTTTATTGAGGGTGTGTATGGACTGATATCTCCTGTTCTAGTGTATAGGAGTGTTTATTAAGGGGGTTTATGGACTGATATCTCCTGTTCTAGTGTATAGGAGTGTTTATTAAGGGGGTTATGGACTGATATGTCCTGTTCTAGTGTATAGGAGTGTTAATTAAGGGGGTTTATGGACTGATATCTCCTGTTCTAGTGTATAGGAGTGTTTATTGAGGGTGTGTATGGACTGATATCTCCTGTTCTAGCCTATAGGAGTGTTTATTGAGGGCGTGTATGGACTGATATCTCCTGTTCTAGCGTATAGGAGTGTTTATTAAGGGGGTTTATGGACTGATATCTCCTGTTCTAGCGTATAGGAGCGTTTATTGAGGGTGTGTGTATGGACTGATATCTCCTGTTCTAGTGTATAGGAGTGTTTATTGAGGGCGTGTATGGACTGATATCTCCTGTTTCTAGCGTATAGGAGTGTTTATTGAGGGGGTTTATGGACAGATATCTCCTTTTCTAGTGTATAGGAGTGTTTATTGAGGGCGTGTATGGACTGATATCTCCTGTTCTAGCGTATAGGAGTGTTTATTAAGGGGGTTTATGGACTGATATCTCCTGTTCTAGTGTATAGGAGTGTTTATTGAGGGTGTTTATGGACTGATATCTCCTGTTCTAGCGTATAGGAGTGTTTATTGAGGGTGTATATGGACTGATATCTCCTGTTCTAGTGTATAGGAGTGTTTATTGAGGGCGTGTATGGACTGATATCTCCTGTTCTAGCGTATAGGAGTGTTTATTAAGGGGGTTTATGGGCCGATATCTCCTGTTCTAGCGTATAGGAGTGTTTATTGAGGGCGTGTATGGACTGATGTCTCCTGTTCTAGCGTATAGGAGTGTTTATTGAGGGCGTTTATGGACTGATATCTCCTGTTCTAGTGTATAGGAGTGTTTATTGAGGGTGTGTATGGACTGATATCTCCTGTTCTAGCGTATAGGAGTGTTTATTAAGGGGGTTTATGGACTGATATCTCCTGTTCTAGTGTATAGGAGCGTTTATTGAGGGTGTGTGTATGGACTGATATCTCCTGTTCTAGTGTATAGGAGTGTTTATTGAGGGCGTGTATGGACTGATATCTCCTGTTCTAGCGTATAGGAGTGTTTATTGAGGGCGTTTATGGACTGATATCTCCTGTTCTAGCGTATAGGAGCGTTTATTGAGGGTGTGTATGGACTGATATCTCCTGTTCTAGCGTATAGGAGTGTTTATTGAGGGTGTGTATGGACTGATATCTCCTGTTCTAGTGTATAGGAGCGTTTATTGAGGGCGTTTATGGACTGATATCTCCTGTTCTAGTGTATAGGAGCGTTTATTGAGGGCGTTTATGGACTGATATCTCCTGTTCTAGCGTATAGGAGTGTTTATTGAGGGGGTTTATGGACTGATATCTCCTGTTCTAGCGTATAGGAGTGTTTATTGAGGGCGTTTATGGACTGATATCTCCTGTTCTAGCGTATAGGAGTGTTTATTGAGGGCGTTTATGGACTGATATCTCCTGTTCTAGTGTATAGGAGCGTTTATTGAGGGCGTTTATGGACTGATATCTCCTGTTCTAGCATATAGGAGTGTTTATTGAGGGCGTTTATGGACTGATATCTCCTGTTCTAGCGTATAGGAGTGTTTATTGAGCAGTTTATGGACTGATATCTCCTGTTCTAGCGTATAGGAGTGTTTATTGAGGGTGTGTATGGACTGATATCTCCTGTTCTAGCGTATAGGAGTGTTTATTGAGGGTGTGTATGGACTGATATCTCCTGTTCTAGTGTATAGGAGTGTTTATTAAGGGGGTTTATGGACTGATATCTCCTGTTCTAGTGTATAGGAGTGTTTATTAAGGGGGTTATGGACTGATATCTCCTGTTCTAGTGTATAGGAGTGTTAATTAAGGGGGTTTATGGACTGATATCTCCTGTTCTAGTGTATAGGAGTGTTTATTGAGGGCGTTTATGGACTGATATCTCCTGTTCTAGCGTATAGGAGTGTTTATTGAGGGTGTGTATGGACTGATATCTCCTGTTCTAGCGTATAGGAGCGTTTATTGAGGGCGTTTATGGACTGATATCTCCTGTTCTAGCGTATAGGAGTGTTTATTGAGGGCGTTTATGGACTGATATCTCCTGTTCTAGTGTATAGGAGCGTTTATTGAGGGCGTTTATGGACTGATATCTCCTGTTCTAGCGTATAGGAGTGTTTATTGAGGGCGTTTATGGACTGATATCTCCTGTTCTAGTGTGTAGGAGCGTTTATTGAGGGCGTTTATGGACTGATATCTCCTGTTCTAGCATATAGGAGTGTTTATTGAGGGCGTTTATGGACTGATATCTCCTGTTCTAGCGTATAGGAGTGTTTATTGAGCGGTTTATGGACTGATATCTCCTGTTCTAGCGTATAGGAGTGTTTATTGAGGGTGTGTATGGACTGATATCTCCTGTTCTAGTGTATAGGAGTGTTTATTAAGGGGGTTTATGGACTGATATCTCCTGTTCTAGTGTATAGGAGTGTTTATTAAGGGGTTTATGGACTGATATCTCCTGTTCTAGTGTATAGGAGTGTTAATTAAGGGGGTTTGTGGACTGATATCTCCTGTTCTAGTGTATAGGAGTGTTTATTGAGGGCGTGTATGGACTGATATCTCCTGTTCTAGCGTATAGGAGTGTTTATTAAGGGGGTTTATGGACTGATATCTCCTGTTCTAGCGTATAGGAGCGTTTATTGAGGGTGTGTGTATGGACTGATATCTCCTGTTCTAGTGTATAGGAGTGTTTATTGAGGGCGTGTATGGACTGATATCTCCTGTTCTAGCGTATAGGAGTGTTTATTAAGGGGGTTTATGGACTGATATCTCCTGTTCTAGTGTATAGGAGTGTTTATTGAGGGCGTGTATGGACTGATATCTCCTGTTCTAGTGTATAGGAGTGTTTATTGAGGGCGTTTATGGACTGATATCTCCTGTTCTAGTGTATAGGAGTGTTTATTGAGGGCGTGTATGGACTGATATCTCCTGTTCTAGTGTATAGGAGTGTTTATTGAGGGTGTTTATGGACTGATATCTCCTGTTCTAGCGTATAGGAGTGTTTATTGAGGGTGTATATGGACTGATATCTCCTGTTCTAGTGTATAGGAGTGTTTATTGAGGGCGTGTATGGACTGATATCTCCTGTTCTAGTGTATAGGAGTGTTTATTGAGGGCGTGTATGGACTGATATCTCCTGTTTTAGCGTATAGGAGTGTTTATTAAGGGGGTTTATGGACTGATATCTCCTGTTCTAGCATATAGGAGTGTTTATTGAGGGTGTGTATGGACTGATATCTCCTGTTCTTGTGTATAGGAGCGTTTATTGAGGGTGTGTATGGACTGATATCTCCTGTTCTAGTGTATAGGAGTGTTTATTGAGGGTGTGTATGGACTGATATCTCCTGTTCTAGCATATAGGAGTGTTTATTGAGGGTGTGTATGGACTGATATCTCCTGTTCTAGTGTATAGGAGTGTTTATTGAGGGCGTGTATGGACTGATATCTCCTGTTCTAGCATATAGGAGTGTTTATTGAGGGTGTGTATGGACTGATATCTCCTGTTCTAGTGTATAGGAGTGTTTATTGAGGGTGTGTATGGACTGATATCTCCTGTTCTTGTGTATAGGAGCGTTTATTGAGGGTGTTTATGGACTGTTATCTCCTTTTCTAGCGTATGAGTGTTTATTGAGGGTGTTTATGGACTGTTATCTCCTTTTCTAGCGTATGAGTGTTTATTGAGGGTGTTTATGGACTGTTATCTCCTTTTCTAGCGTATGAGTGTTTATTGAGGGCATTTATGGACTGATATCTCCTGTTCTAGTGTATAGGAGTGTTTATTGAGGGTGTTTATGGACTGATATCTCCTGTTCTAGCGTATAGGAGCGTTTATTGAGGGTGTTTATGGGCTGATATCTCCTGTTCTAGCGTATAGGAGCGTTTATTGAGGGCATGTATGGACTGATATCTCCTGTTCTAGCGTATAGGAGCGTTTATTGAGGGCGTTTATGGACTGATATCTCCTGTTCTAGCGTATAGGAGCGTTTATTGAGGGCGTTTATGGACTGATATCTCCTGTTCTAGTGTATAGGAGTGTTTATTGAGGGTGTGTATGGACTGATATCTCCTGTTCTAGCGTATAGGAGTGTTTATTGAGCGGTTTATGGGCCGATATCTCCTGCACTGTTGCAATATAAATAATGGATTTCGAGTTAAATGAGAAAAGCATCAGTGCACACACACACTGTGCCAGCTAATCTGTGCTAGTGTAGTTCAGTGGGGTTAGTGTGTGGCTACCGTAAGTAATTGCACCCTTTCCCCTGAACTGCAGGAAATGACTGCGATAAGGCAGCAGTCCAGACGGTGCAGGAGAGGTAATACAGGAGGGTGTTTTCTTTGTAGGCTCTTTTTAATGCTCAACATATTAAACAGAGCACTGCGTAGGGCCTCCATGATACGAGTGTCTGACCTGGTACATGTGGAAAGTGGTGAAGCGTCCTCACACGTGACCCATTCAGAAAAATCAGGGATCGTATCATTTCTCCGTAATGGTGCTAAATACTGTAATGCTTTACAGCTGGTGTTGGTCTGGTAACATGTGGGTTTGCATCCTCCCACCAGGACTGAATGTGGACACTGGTAACAGTCTGGATGGTCTTGTTCCTCTGTGTCCCTGAGACACGCCGTCCATTATTCCCATCAACAGTCTGCATGGTGAACTCCTCAGAGCACAGTGCGCTTCCACTGACCATCAGTCCAGTTCAGATCAGCAGTGGTTCTGGACGGTGCTGATATGTGACTCCACTGTGTGTAGGTCAGTCTGAACCTGCGTTAGTGGTCGGTGTGATGGACGGTGTTTGCTGATGACAGTGTGTTACAGTATTCCTGATTCCGTGTGGTGACATCATCACAGATGATGGATTCCCTGGGTCTGATGATGCTGATGATGTTCTGCCGTTCCTGGACCCTCCTGGACATGATTACTTCACCTGCTTCAGGTGGTTCTGTGAGCATCCCTCAACATTTCCAGCCTTAAGTCCATCCGGTTCCAGCTTTTCTGGAATGTGTTGCAGGTGTTGGAGTATGAGCCCATGTTCAGAGAAGCTGATTCAGGTCCACGAGCGCTCAGGTCTGTATTTAAGGTTCCGCTCGTGTGTCCCTAAACGTTTGAGGGGCGGTGTATATCCTTCCTGCATGCCTCGTAACGTCGCACACTTGCTTCATAAAGCGTGACCGAGTCGTAGACTGCTCACTTGGTGCTGACCGGCTGCTGCTGTGTTGCACGCAGAGCGAGCTGTAATTTAATTCAGGCTGGAATGTCTGCAGACGGAGATTTGCTGTAATTACGGAGCGCTGGATTAGCTGCAGGAAAGAGGTTTGGGCAGTTACGAAAGCAGGAAACGGCAAATAAATAAGTAATGCAGGCAAACGAGGAAAACCAACAGCCTGCAACAGAACGCTGATTGTTAATAACAATAGAGGAGCCTTGTATCCTGTTACTCCGCTGGAGGACAGCCATGGAGGTGGACGGGATGCGTGGAGGATTTTTGCTGCCAGATAAACAGATAAAAACAAACCGGGATCTACAGCAGTGTGCGACAGTTTGGGCGCCCGAAGTGACGAGAACGGATGTAAACACAATCTGTCAGGCCTGAAACGGAGAAAACACTAAATGGTAATTGTGACATGTGCAAACGTTTGGACACGCTTCCACCATTCCCGAGTCTCCGCACTCAGTTAACTCGTCAGGCCTGATTTGACTCGTTAGGACTGTTTAGGCACGCCAAGACTCTTGAACCTCGCGCTGACCCGCCTTGCTCTCCTCTAAACAGCTGGAAATGAAGCTCAGTGATGCCTACGAACAGCGGAGAGCTATGGACAGATATCACAGTCCTACCAAACCCGGAATTTCCGCTGTCCGAAATGTCTTTGAGAAATGACAGTGAGTGGAAGCTGGGGAAGACGAAGCCCGGGACAGAGGGGTCTTTAAACAGCCTGATATCGTATGTAGTACTGTGTAGTGCCCTGCGGCCGTGTCCTCTGTCTCCAGCACTACCACTGTGCCTCCAGCACTACCACTGTGCCTCCTGCACCTCCTGCAGCATTCAGCCCTGTCAACGACACTCGCATACATGAGGTGGGCGGTACATGAGGTGGGCGGTACATGAGGTGGGCGGTACATGAGGTGGGCGGTACATGAGGTGGGGGGTACATGAAGGAGGCGGTACATGAGGTGGGCGGTACATGAGGTGGGGGGTACATGAAGGAGGCGGTACATACAGTAGGTGGTATGTAAAGTGTACAGTAGATGTTACGCAAGGTAGGCGGTATGTAAAATAGGTGGTATGTATAGTAGCAGGTATATACAGTAGCAGGTATATACAGTAGGCAGTATATACAGTAGGCGGTATATACAGTAGGCGGTATGCAAAGTAGATGGTATATACAGTAGGCGGTGTATACAGTAGGCGGTATGTAAAGTAGATGGTATATACAGTAGGCGGTGTATACAGTAGGCGGTATGTAAAGTAGATGGTATATACAGTAGGCGGTATGTAAAGTAGATGGTATATACAGTAGGCGGTATATACAGTAGGCGGTGTATACAGTAGGTGGTATGTAAAGTAGGTGGTATATACAGTAGGCGGTATATACAGTAGCAGGTATATACAGTTGGCGGTATATACAGTAGGCAGTGTATACAGTAGGTGGTATGTAAAGTAGGTGGTATATACAGTTGGTATATACAGTAGGTGGTATGTAAAGTAGGTGGTATGTAAAGTAGCAGGTATATACAGTAGGCGGTATATACAGTAGGCGGTGTATACAGTAGGTGGTATGTAAAGTACGTGGTATATACAGTAGGCGGTATATACAGTAAGCGGTATATAAGTTGGCGGTATATACAGTAGGCGGTATATACAGTAGGCGGTATGTAAAGTAGGTGGTATGTAAAGTAGCAGGTATATACAGTTGGCAGTATATACAGTAGGGGTACATATAGTAGGCGGTATATACAGTAGGTGGTGTATATAGTTGGTGGTATGTACAGTAGGCAGTATATACAGTAGGTGGTATGTAAAGTAGGTGGTATATACAGTTGGTATGTAAAGTAGGTGGTATGTAAAGTAGCAGGTATATACAGTTGGCGGTATATACAGTAGGCGGTATATACAGTAGGCGGTGTATACAGTAGGTGGTATGTAAAGTACGTGGTATATACAGTAGGCGGTATATACAGTAGGCGGTATATACAGTAGGCGGTATATACAGTAGGCGGTATGTAAAGTAGGTGGTATGTAAAGTAGCAGGTATATACAGTTGGCAGTATATACAGTAGGGGTACATATAGTAGGCGGTATATACAGTAGGTGGTGTATATAGTTGGTGGTATGTACAGTAGGCAGTATATACAGTAGGTGGTGTAGACAGTAGGTGGTATGTACAGTAGGCGGTGTATACAGTAGGTGTGTATACAGTTGGTGGTATATACAGTAGGTGGTATGTAAAGTAGCAGGTATATACAGTTGGTGGTATATACAGTTGGCAGTATATACAGTAGGGGTACATATAGTAGGCGGTATATACAGTAGGTGGTGTATATAGTTGGTGGTATGTACAGTAGGCAGTATATACAGTAGGTGGTGTATACAGTAGGTGTAAATACAGTAGGCCGTGTATACAGTAGACAGTAGGCGGTGTGTACAGTAGGCGGTGTATATAGTAGGTGTGTATACAGTAGGCGGTGTATACAGTAGGTGCTGTATATATAGTTGGTGGTATGTACAGTAGGTGGTGTATACAGTAGGTAGTATATACTGTAGGTGGTGTATACAGTAGGCAGTATACACAGTAGGTGGTGTATACAGTAGACGGTATGTACAATAGGTGGTGTATATATAGTTGGTGGTATGTACAGTAGGCGGTGTATACAGTTGGTAGTATATACAGTAGGCGGTGTATACAGTAGGCAGTATATACAGTAGGTGGTGTATATACAGTAGGTGGTATGTACAGTAGGTGGTGTATACAGTAGGTAGTATATACCATAGATGGTGTATACAGTAGGCGGTGTATACAGTAGACGGTATGTACAATAGGTGGTATATACAGTAGGTGGTGTGTATATTTAGTTAGTGGTATGTACAGTAGGTGGTGTATACAGTTGGTAGTATATACAGTAGGCAGTGTATACAGTAGGCGGTATGTACAGTAGGTGGTGTATACAGTAGGTGGTGTATACAGTAGGCAGTCTACACAGTAGGGGGTGTATACAGTAGACAGTATGTACAATTGGTGGTGTGTATATATAGTTGGTGGTATGTACAGTAGGCGGTGTATACAGTAGGCGGTATGTACAGTAGATGGTGTATACCGTAGGCGATATGTACAGTAGGTGGTGTATACAGTAGGCGGTGTATATATATATAGTTAGTGGTATGTACAGTAGGCGGTGTATACAGTAGGCGGTGTATACAGTAGGTGATATGTACAGTAGATGGTGTATACAGTAGGCGATATGTACAGTAGGTGGTGTATACAGTAGGCGGTGTATACAGTAGGTGATATGTACAGTAGGTGGTGTATACAGTAGGTGGTGTATACAGTAGGGGGTGTATACAGTAGGCGATATGTACAGTAGGTGGTGTATACAGTAGGGGGTGTATACAGTAGGTGATATGTACAGTAGGCGGTGTATACAGTAGGCGGTGTATACAGTAGGTGATATGTACAGTAGATGGTGTATACAGTAGGTGGTGTATACAGTAGGCAGTCTACACAGTAGGGGGTGTATACAGTAGACGGTATGTACAATAGGTGGTGTGTATATATAGTTGGTGGTATGTACAGTAGGCGGTGTATACAGTAGGCGGTGTATACAGTAGGTGATATGTACAGTAGATGGTGTATACAGTAGGTGGTGTATACAGTAGGCAGTCTACACAGTAGGGGGTGTATACAGTAGACGGTATGTACAATAGGTGGTGTGTATATATAGTTGGTGGTATGTACAGTAGGCGGTGTATACAGTAGGCGGTGTATATATATATATATAGTTAGTGGTATGTACAGTAGGCGGTGTATACAGTAGGCGGTGTATACAGTATGTGATATGTACAGTAGATGGTGTATACAGTAGGCGATATGTACAGTAGGTGGTGTATACAGTAGGCGGTGTATACAGTAGGTGATATGTACAGTAGGTGGTGTATACAGTAGGTGGTGTATACAGTAGGGGGTGTATACAGTAGGCGATATGTACAGTAGGCGGTGTATACAGTAGGTGATATGTACAGTAGGCGGTGTATACAGTAGGCGGTGTATACAGTAGGTGATATGTACAGTAGATGGTGTATACAGTAGGTGATATGTACAGTAGATGGTGTATACAGTAGGCGGTGTATACAGTAGGCGGTGTATACAGTAGGTGGTGTATACAGTAGATGGTGTATACAGTAGGTGATATGTACAGTAGATGGTGTATACAGTAGGCGGTGTATACAGTAGGTGGTGTATACAGTAGGCGGTGTATACAGTAGGCGGTGTATACAGTAGGCGGTGTATACAGTAGGCGGTGTATACAGTAGGTGGTGTATACAGTAGGCGGTGTATACAGTAGGCGGTGTATACAGTAGGCGGTGTATACAGTAGGTGGTGTATACAGTAGGTGGTGTATACAGTGATGACTCTGTAGAGTTCTCTTGGCTTAGTGTCTGAACCTGCTGTGTGGGGTTCCCTCTTAAGGAGAACACTGTCGCCCCCTGCTGCACACATTCGCAGTCCTCCAGGCTGGGGTCATTGGTTTATACCTTCCACAGTTATTTAACCCCACCCAGTTTTTTTATAACATATGGTCTGATTTTATCCCAAATTCCAGCATTCCTGACTCGGCAGCTGCAGATCCACATCTCAGTGTCAGGATTAGGAGCGGAATACTGCCGTCTGCCTGTTTGGATTTTTCCCGTCCACCTTAAATGGTGCAGCAGTTACATTCTAATAGACATTCTGATAATGACTGACCGTTTAAGGTGGAGTGTGAAATGTGGGAGGGGTTAATAATGGTGAGCCTGATGGTGTATAGCAGCAGACAGGATATGTACAGTGTGACCTCTTGACCTCTTGGCCTGCCCGTCTGTGTGTGAATCGCTGCTGTGCAGAGGCGCTGGCGCAGGGCTGATCTCAGGTCAGGTGGCTGGGCGAGCAGCGCTGTGCGGTGACGTGTGTCACCGTGTTTGTACTTCAGTTCTAAATCCAGCTGTGTTTAAGAGGATTACCGCTGTCAGATTAAGCTCACACTTTCCTCCACACAGCGCCCCCTGCTGCACCCACCTGGCATCAGCACTACACTAGCAGCATTAATCCACCTCCATTCAGCAAACACCAACTCTGACCTCAGATCAGCCACAGAACCGGCCTCCCTCCCTCCGTCAGGGCTGCAGTCTGTTTGTGAGGCACTGCTGCCCCCTGCTGGTGAACAGAGGCAGTGTCTGTGGGTGGTGGGGGATGGGTACAGATCAAGCACTTCTTCATCCTGCCGTTCGCTGCTTTGCCACCAGGGGGCACTGTGTCTGTACCAAAAAGCCCAGGCAGAGCTCTCTGTAGCTCCGGAGCATGTGGAGGAGGGGGAGCAATGTGGGATGCATTCAAAGGAGCGGATGCTGAAATTTCCTCGGAATCAGGAGGGGTCTCTCTCTCTCTCCCTCCCTCTCTCTCTCTCTCCCTCTCTCTCTCTCTCCCTCCCTCCCTCTGTCTCTTTCTCTCTCTCCCTCCCTCTCTCTCTCCTCATTGCTTTGTCTTTCTTTCTTCCTGATTCTTGCTCTTTCTCTCCTTTCGCTCTCTCTTCTCTCCCTCCTTCCTTCCTCGCTTTCCATCTTTCTTTCTCTCTCCTTGTTTTTCTCTCGCTCACTCTATCTTTTCTTTTCCCTCTCTTTTATTCTATCCCTCTGCTCTCTCGTTCTCTCTCTCCTTCCTTCCTCCTTCTCCGTTTAGCCTTTTCTCTCTTGCTCCCTCTCTTCCTCTCTCCTTTCGCTGTCTTTGTCTCCTCTGTCTCACTCTCTTTGTCCTCCCTCTTGGCTCTCTCACTGTTTCTCCTTTCTCTTCTTTTTTAATCTCGTTCTCTCTCTCTCCCTCTCTCCCTCCTCCCTTCCTCTCTCCCCTCCCCCTCTCTCTCTCTCTCCTAATCCTCCTGTTTGCTGCCTGTCGTGCTCTCTCTGCAGCATGCTCTCTTGGCTGGTGTGGGTGTTTTTGCACTCCACCACTACAGTATGTCTCTCTGGACCTGCAGTCAGCGCTCTGGACCCCCATGGGGCAACCCCCCCCGCCCCACCGGGCCACAGCAGGACAAATCCACCCCACAGGCTTCAGCGCCTCTACAGGGCCTTTCAGTCGCAGGATGATCTTCATACAAAGGCGCCGGCCGATAAATCAGGGCGCTCGGACGCAGCAGCACGCGGTCCCGAAGGTCGCCATGCCTAATGCCCCGACCCCCCGCCACTCTGTCCTCTGGAGTGATGGAGCTTCATCCAGTACCTTAGCAATCCGTGCTCAATCAAGTCCTCACAGCAATGTTCCAACAGCAGTACCTGACTTCACTAATACTCAATCAAATCCTCACAGCAATGTTCCAACAGCAGTACCTGACCTCACTAATACTCAATCAAATCCTCACAGCAATGTTCCAACAGCAGTACCTGATTTAGTACTCTGTTAGCAAGCGCCGCGCAGGCTGACTCTGTTAGCAAACGTCGTACAGGCTGACTCTGTTAGCAAGCGCCGCGCAGGCTGACTCTGTTAGCAAGCGCCGCGCAGGCTGACTCTGTTAGCAAGCGCCGTACAGGCTGACTCTGTTAGCAAGCGCCGCACAGGCTGACTCTGTTAGCAAGCGCCGCACAGGCTGACTCTGTTAGCAAGCGCCGTACAGGCTGACTCTGTTAGCAAGCGCCGTACAGGCTGACTCTGTTAGCAAGCGTCGTACATTCTACATTAGTTAGCACAGCCCGTACAGGCTACATTAGTTAGCACAGGCCGTACAGGCTACATTAGTTAGCACAGCCCGTACAGGCTACATTAGTTAGCACAGGCCGTACAGGCTACATTAGTTAGCACAGGCCGTACAGGCTACATTAGTTAGCACAGCCCGTACAGGCTACATTAGTTAGCACAGCCCGTACAGGCTACATTAGTTAGCACAGGCCGTACAGGCTACATTAGTTAGCACAGCCCGTACAGGCTACATTAGTTAGCACAGCCCGTACAGGCTACATTAGTTAGCACAGCCCGTACAGGCTACATTAGTTAGCACAGCCCGTACAGGCTACATTAGTTAGCACAGCCCGTACAGGCTACATTAGTTAGCACAGCCCGTACAGGCTACAGTTGTTAATGCAGGCTGGACAGGTCAAATGTGTTACACACTGGGTCCAAGTGAACTATTGTAGCTTGTTTTTGTTGTTTCTCGCTGCAGCCCATTTCTACAATTTCTTGTGTAGACCTGATTCAGTTTCTGGTCATAGGGGGCTTGGTTCTGTGTTTTCCTGGAGTAATCCGATTCTACAGTGTCTTATAGGGGCCCGATTCTACAGTGTCTTATAGCGGCCCGATTCTACAGTGTCTTATAGCGGCCCGATTCTGCAGTGTCTTATAGGGGCCCGATTCTACAGTGTCTTATAGAGGCCCGATTCTACAGTGTTTTTAGCGGCCCGATTCTACAGTGTCTTACAGAGGCCCGATTCTACAGTGTCTTATAGGGGCCCGATTCTACCGTGTCTTATAGGGGCCCGATTCTACCGTGTCTTATAGGGGCCCGATTCTGCAGTGTCTTATAGGGGCCCGGTTCTACCGTGTCTTATAGGGGCCCGATTCTACCGTGTCTTATAGGGGCCCGATTCTGCAGTGTCTTATAGGGGCCCGGTTCTGCAGTGTCTTATAGGGGCCCGGTTCTGCTGTGTCTTATAGAGGCCCAATTCTACAGTGTCTTATAGAGGCCCGATTCTACAGTGTCTTATAGAGGCCCGATTCTACCGTGTCTTATAGGGGCCCGCAGTTCTACGGTTTCTGTGTCGTTTATAGGGGCCCGATTCTACAGTGTCTTATAGAGGGCATTCTGCAAGTGTCTTATAGAGGCCCCGAGTACAGTGTCTTATAGAGGCCCGATTCTACAGTGTCTTATAGAGGCCCGATTCTACAGTGTCTTATAGAGGCCCGATTCTACAGTGTCTTATAGAGGCCCGATTCTACAGTGTCTTATAGCGGCCCGATTCTACAGTGTCTTATAGCGGCCCGATTCTACAGTGTCTTATAGAGGCCCGATTCTACAGTGTCTTATAGAGGCCCGATTCTACAGTGTCTTATAGGGGCCCGATTCTACAGTGTCTTATAGAGGCCCGATTCTACAGTGTCTTATAGAGGCCCGATTCTACAGTGTCTTATAGAGGCCCGATTCTACAGTGTCTTATAGAGGCCCGATTCTACAGTGTCTTATAGAGGCCCGATTCTACAGTGTCTTATAGGGGCCCGATTCTACAGTGTCTTATAGCGGCCCGATTCTACAGTGTGATTCTACAGTGTCTTATAGTCTTATAGGCCCGATAGCCGTATAGAGGCCCGATTCTACAGTGTCTTATAGAGGCCCGATTCTACAGTGTCTTATAGAGGCCCGATTCTACAGTGTCTTATAGGGGCCCGATTCTACAGTGTCTTATAGAGGCCCGATTCTACAGTGTCTTATAGAGGCCCGATTCTACAGTGTCTTATAGCGGCCCGATTCTACAGTGTCTTATAGAGGCCCGATTCTACAGTGTCTTATAGAGGCCCGATTCTACAGTGTCCTACAGAGGCCCGATTCTGCAGTGTCTTATAGAGGCCCGATTCTTCAGTGTCTTATAGAGGCCCGATTCTACAGTGTCTGCATAGAGGCCCCGATTCTACAGATTCTTACAGAGTCCCTTATAGGAGGCCCGATTCTACAGTGTCTTATAGAGGCCCGATTCTACAGTGTCTTATAGAGGCCCGATTCTACAGTGTCTTATTGAGGCCCGATTCTACAGTGTCTTATAAGCGGCCCCGATTCTACAGTGTCTTATAGGTTATAGCAGGCCCGATTTCTACAGTGTCTTTATAGCGGCCCGGGCCCGATTCTACAGTGTCTTATAGAGGCCCGATTTCTACAGTGTCTTATAGCGGCCCGATTCTACAGTGTCTATATAGAGGCCCTACATTCTACAGACTGTCTTATAGAGGCCCGATTCTACAGTAGTCTTTATAGAGGCCCGATCCTCTACAGTGTCCTTATAGGGGCCCGATTCTACAGTGTCTTATAGAGGCCCCGATTCTACAGTGTCTTATAGGGGCCCCGATTCTACTTATAAAGCCAGTTCTTATAGAGGCCCGATTCTACTGTGTCTTTTGGAGGCCCGATTCTACAGTGTCTTATAGCGGCCCGATTCTACAGTGTCTTATAGTGGCTGTGGCCCATTTCTACAGTGTGCTTATAGGGGTACGATGGTCTAGTAGGTGTCTTATATCAGGCCGATTCTACAGTGTCTTACAGAGGCCCGATTTTACAGTGTCTTACAGAGGCCCGATTCTACAGTGTCTTATAGCGGCCCGATTCTACCGTGTCTTATAGGCGCCCGATTCTACAGTGTCTTACAGAGGCCCGATTTTACAGTGTCTTACAGAGGCCCGATTCTACAGTGTCTTATAGCGGCCCGATTCTACAGTGTCTTATAGAGAACCGATTCTACAGTGTCTTTATAGAGGCACCGATTCTACAGTGTCTATAGAGGCCCGATTCATCTACAGTGTCTTATAGAGGCCCGATTCTACACCGTGTCTTATAGAGAGTGTCCCCGATTTCTACAGTGTCTTTATAGAGGCCCGATTCTACAGTGTCTTATAGAGGCCCGATTTCTACAGCGGCACGATTCTTATAGCGGCCCGATTCTACAGTGTCTTATAGGGGCCCGATTCTACAGTGTCTTATAGCGGCCCGATTCTACAGTGTCTTATAGAGGCCCGATTCTACAGTGTCTTATAGAGGCCCGATTCTACAGTGTCTTATAGAGGCCCGATTCTACAGTGTCTTATAGGGGCCCGATTCTACAGTGTCTTATAGGGGCCCGATTCTACAGTGTCTTATAGAGGCCCGATTCTACAGTGTCTTATAGAGGCCCGATTCTACAGTGTCTTATAGAGGCCCGATTCTACAGTGTCTTATAGCGGCCCGATTCTACCGTGTCTTATAGGCGCCCGATTCTACAGTGTCTTACAGAGGCCCGATTTTACAGTGTCTTACAGAGGCCCGATTCTACAGTGTCTTATAGGGGCCCGATTCTACAGTGTCTTATAGAGAACCGATTCTACAGTGTCTTATAGCAACCCGATTCTACCGTGTCTTATAGGGGCCCGATTCATCCCCACTCGCAGTGTCATATAGAGGCCCGATTCTGCAGTGTCCCTACACAGAGACCCGATTCTACAGTGTTCTTAGTAGGCCCGACCCCCGATTCCTCAGTGTCCTACAGCAGACCCGCTTTTGTGTCGTACGATTCTACAGACACCTACATGATTTCCTGTCGCAGCTCGTTTCTATGACTTCACCTGTCGAAGCCGTTTCTGCGTATTGCGCGATTGAGCAGCCTGATTGCGGTTTGATTCGTACAGCAGCCTGTTCCTTCCAGTTCTCTCTCTCCGTGTCCCTCGTTCTTTCCACCCTCAGCAGTTCTTCTTCTACCCAGTCAGCGTCTCTCCTGCAGCTCCGCTGTGTGCTGCCCTGTGTAGTAAGTGAGGGCTCAGTGTGTATGTGTTTGTAGTGTCACTCTCCTGATAAATTCCCGCATCCTGCCCGGCTCCCCCGCCGGCTCTCCGCAGCATTGATTAGCGATAATTGGAGGGAGTCAAATGCCAAGAAGTGTCTCTAAATAAATTTGGCTGTGTTAATTGCAGATTCCTCTGGATGCTGCAGAAACACTTTAGCCGCAGGGCCTGACAATGCACGATTAATTGGCCCCCTTCAATGAACATAATTAGAGCGATTGTTAAGAGATAAAGAAAAGGTTTAACGAGCGCGGAGACGCTGTCAGAGGGAGAAGAGGAACATCACACCCCTCTTCCTCCGCTATCGCTTTATCTCTCTCTCGACCACACACCCCTCCCTCTCCTCTTGCTTCGTCTTTCTCCCACGTTATCTCTCTTTCTCCATCTTTATCTCCCACATGAACATTCACCTCCTCCTCCTCCTGAAGAGAATCTCTACTATCCATCTGAACACTACTCTTCCACTGCGTTAATTAAGGAGCGGATCCTTAATATTAATTTTCCAACGTGTTAATTGTCAGATGGAATAAGCGATAAGCTAGCTGCCGTCTTATTTCCCAGTCCTGCCGGCTATTACAAACCCACCACAGATTAAAGCTGAGCGACCGGGGTTGTTCACGACCCCGCGGTTTAAATAGAGACGCCACCAACATCCATATGGGACATCAGTGGAAAAGCCAGTCTGATTAGCCATAGTGGCTCTTCTGACTCACTCACTCATGTTTAGCAGGTGGTAAGGGTTCCACAAGGGGGCGCTATTACCAGTCAGATAGCTGGTGATACGTTGTTTGTTGTTGGTATAATGTCGTAACGTCCTGGCTGTAAGTATGTCTCAGTATGTGCTGGTGTCCTAATACAGGCTGAAAGACCCGTATAACCTCTGGGGTGTGTTTCCCATACAAAGGCTGGCACTGAGCTAGCGTGAACTAGCATCCGAAGTACGACCGCTTCCCGACTGCGTCGTACCTAGTTTGTACCACAGTAGTTGGCACCATGTTGACTAAACCACCATAGGTCGAACTAGCATGTTTCCAAAAGTGTCCGGTCGGACTTGCACCACGGGAAAAGCCGAAATTTGGGAATATCACGTAATTAATGTATTAGGCTACTTGTATTTATACATATTGTAAACATATAACCATCACTAATCATAATAACAAAATCAATAATTCCATGATATAATATTCCATGAATAAAAATAATTAATTTAAATAATTAATTCTTTGTAACTAAATGCAATTATTATTAATAATGAAAATAATAACAATAAAAATATTGATGTTTATTATAAATAACATATTAGTAAGCAACGCTTCTTTTAAAAACGCTTCTCCTTAAAAAGAAGAAGGACTGTTAGCCATATAAACCAAACAGGGTTCTAGAAAAGCGTGTCTGAGTGGCGTAGATGGATAGACATTCCGTCGTGGTCGTGAAGCTCTCTGTGATTGAGCCCCGTTCTTTACAGCACTGAGTGTTTGGGATATAAACGAACCCGATGACCTCTGTACCGAAGGCCCGGTTACTCCGCTGACCCACGCGTGAGTTATAGCGATTTGGTAAATTCGGTTACACTCGTAAACCCAGGTATAGATCAGGACATACGGTGACTGATTCTCCAAACGTACCGGGCCACTGATGTAGATGTTTTAGCTCAGTGACCGGTCTCCTTCATTGATGACGTCATCACCAGGAGCTGAGCTTCTAACTACAGCTGTAGTTCCAGCTACACAACGTAACCACAGAGTTAGTGAACGTACGGTGGAACTACGGTTTCGGGAAACGCCTGTGTCGCTTAGCGATGGCTCCGACTATGTAAGTTACCAGCGTAGTTCCTACCCTGGTTTTGGGAAACGCTGCCCTGTTCAGCTTTAGATCAGCTTAGCCACTTGTCCTGCACCTCCAGCAGCTCCACTGGAAGTGTTGTGAGCTGAAGCCCGTCTGTGAAGAGGGGCAGGTGGATTTCTCCAGGTCAGTGAGGGGCTGATTAACACCTACAGGGAGTGCTGGGATGGAGTCACTCCAGGCCGCGAAGGTGGAGGTTCTTTACCAGCAGAGACGTTTATTTCAGTAACTCCATGTAAAGCTGGTTTGGTTGGTGGTTCTGATGGGTTCTGTTCAGCTGATGGAGAACTGATCATATGTCTGGTGATGCTTTATACGAAACACGAACCCTCATCTCTGTTACAGGGATGTGGTTCTGCTCTGGGTCTTCTAAAGCCCCGCCCGCTGTGTTGGCGGGGTCCCTGGTCCTGGAAGCCCCCTGTCCCGCACGCTGTGTTGGTGTTAATGCCACTTTGGGTCAGTAGTAGGCCGTGAAGGAGCTGATGGGTTGGATCAGGTGTGCTGGGCAGAGGGCCTCCGGGAGCAGAGCTGTGTCTGATGTGTGGTGGAGGAGCTGTAGATCCTCTCCTGCGGGTGGTGCTTGTTATTGGTCAGTGGTCATTCATTGTGTCTGAATTTGAAATGAATCTTGGACCTGTTCCAGCTTTTCACTCTTTACTCCGTAGACGACCACTTTTACTTCTACATAATAATAATAATAATAATAATAATAATAATAAAATAATAATGGTAATAACAATAATAACAATAATAATAATGTCAATAATAATAATAACAACAATGTTTATAATGTTAATAATAATAACAATAATGTTAATAATAATAATAATAAAATAATGTTAATAATAATAATAACAACAATATTAATCATGCTAATAATGATAACAAGAATGTTAATTGTAATAATAATAATAATAATAATAAGAAGAATGTTAATTGTAATAATAATAATAATAATGTTAATAATAATAATAATAATGTTAATAATAATAATAATAGTAATGATGTTAATAATAATAATAATAATAATAATACTAATGTTAATAATAATAATAATGATTGATGATGATGATGATGATAAAGATATACATAAATGCAGCTCAGAGTACAGTATAAATAAAGTTTAGAGAGCCAAAAAAGTAAAATCAAGTAAAAATAAAAACACTGATAATAAAATGACAATATTAATAAACATAAATTCAGAGAAACCGCCTGGTTAAAGCTGATAAAACATGACAAAAGTAACTAGAGAAATCATAAAACTATGTTTATAATAGTATATATAATATGTCTGCTTTAGAATCTAATCTGTCTGATCTGTCTGATCTCAGCTGGTAAATTGTTCCAAGTTTAACAGAACGACCTTAAAAGCAGCAGGCAGAGGAATGGTTGAAGATGGAGAGGTGTTTTCATTTGTGACTATAATAAAAATGCAGATAATAAAATAAAAATATTAACAATAAAAATAAAATCTCCGAAACATAAAAGTAGAATTAATAATATAAAACTGTAGAATTAATAAAATGAAAAGTTAAGTAGAGATTAATAAATGATAAGGAATAATTATAATGTAAAAACAGAAATAAAAATATAAACTGGGAGTAGTGCGTCTGTACTTTCTTACAGATGTGGTCTAGGCGTGTCTGATCTCGGTTCGGAGCATGAGTATGGTAGTCATTCTGGAGTATGGTTATAAAGTACCTGTACCTGTACCTGGGTGGAGGGTGTCGTAGCTGCTCCGGCCCCTCTGGTCACCTGCCCGGGCGGTGATGGCGGCCCGCTGTCAGCCTCTGAGCTGCTTTAGTGGAGGCGGTGATGTCGGGAGCGCTGCTCAGCTTTCCCGTGTTCAGCCTGAGAAGTGTCAGAACAGCTGTACGGAGGGAACCGGCAGCACCGGAATCACAGAAAGGTTTCCATGGACACCAGGAGACCCGTGGGCCTGGCTGTGAGTGCGAGCGTTTGGCCTTGGTGTCAGACGCTCTTGACAGCTAGCCGCAGGGTGAGTGGCATTGTGGGGGTTGGAGTCCTTGACTCTTGGCCTCGGTGGCTGGATAAAGAGCAGCGGCCTTCTGCTGGAGCGAGGTAGAGGACGGATAGCCTGCGGAGCAGGTAGGCCAGTGGGAGGCGTTTTGATGAATGATGGCCGGAATACAATAGAGTGCTGCGAGATGGATAGTAGCAGTGCAGGTCGAAGGGGCTCCTCCAGCGCTAACGCCAAGGTTGGAGCGTTTGGCATTAGCATGAGAAGTTCCCCTTGATGGCCTGTATCAGCCTGAAGTGCTGCAGGTCGGTTAAAGCTCATCTCTGAGAACTTTCTGACCGGGTGAGTGGAGCGAGACGCCGAGCGTACAAGTCCCGTACATGCTGCGTCCAAACTGCACTCATCATCAAAGGAATAGCTGCACCCAGATACAATCAACCCACAGCAATGAAACCTGGTGGGTAGGTCTGACATCGTGAGACATGCTGATGATTAAAGTTTACACTCCACCCACGTCACCGTCACCAAAGACTGCAGTGGTGTCGTACCAGACTGTCATGGAGTGACTCAGAATGGCAGCGGGTCATCTTCAGTGACGAGTCCCGCTTTAGTCTTGGTGGAGACCCGCCCACAGACGAAATCCGTGTGTGGAGGCTAACCGTGGTCTAGCACACCTCAGTGGGATAACGGTTGTTGTTAGTATGCACCTTACACGTCACAGGAAGACCTTGGGTGTCTCCCTCCACCTCCCTCCCTAACCGCAAGGCCATCTTCTAGGACTGTGTTAGGATGTTTCACAAATGGCTGCATGGGATGACCGTTGGCGGTTGACGACGAGTGGAAGATTAATCACAGGACCTCCATTAGGAACCGTCTCAGCTCCATAGTCCTGCAGACGTCATCAATCTTAAACATTGCGGATCACCACTTTTAGTGATCCTGCGTCACCTTATCGACATCCTATCTCCAATCAACACACCGGCCGAGCACTCCGCCACAACCTGCCTTCTGGGAGTGCAAGCGGTGTTTTCTCTGTGTTGGCGATATGATGAGAGTGGTTATATTGTGTAACAGCCCAACATCCATGTGTCCTCAGGGATCACACAGTGTAGTAAGGAAGATGGGTGGTTTACCGCTACGTCAGTGGATTTAAATATAGTATTTGAAATTTGTGTTATTGTGATGGGTGGCGTGGGCGGATGCTAGGGGGGTGACTGATGACAGTCTCCAGATCCCCCCGCCCCCCCCCCCCCCTTCCAAACAGTCTGCTTCAGTTCTGGAGCAGAGCTTACTGAGGTCCAGAACTGTTCCAGTATGGATGGGTGATAGGTAACCAGACGTCCCCTCTCAAAGCTCCCTCACATGAAGTTCCTAACAGGAGGTGGTTCTGAATCTAACGCGTGCTGATGTCGTTGAGGACGCTGTTTTATGATAGTTGATGAGAGAAAGGAGGACACAGAGGGTGTCTCGTCAGCCTTAAGATCAGTCCATTCATGGTGGGGGATACATGCTGCAGGGGCGCTGTGATGGTGCAAATAGTCCCGCCGAGAAAGGAACTTAGTATTGAATTTGGGGGGGTTCCAGTTGGTTTGTGCCAGACTGGTTTCAATCTCAACATTTTCCTACACACCTCCGAAGAACACTGGTGTAGGGTTCACTTGGGGGTTCAGGTATATCAATAGAGCAGGTATGACGTCCTATATCCTTGTGTCCTAGACATGGGAACCCGGGTACATTTTATCACCTCCGCGACCACACCATCCGAGACTCCTATCCCAAACACTGAATCTCCTTGTTTTACACCTCACACAGCTCTTCAAACCCGTTTCCTCAGGATTTGCTTGGCACTGGGTGTCAGTGCTCTGGGGTTGTGTGGAGATTTATGGTCCACTAGGGCGCTCTGACAGTCGAGGTGCCGAGTGGTGCCCTCACGGGCAGCTCCCGAGCGTGTGGGTCGTTAGATAGAGTGATGTCCTAGTGAAGAGTGACGCAGGGCGGCGGAGGGGGCTTCCCAGGATTATTAAATGGATTGAAGACAGAGTGAGGCCCATAAGCTCCATAGTCATTTTACTCAGGTTAGCGTTGTCCATTCGTAACCTTAGGAATTCAGCATTTGTACCGTATGGTATACTACAGGCTCAGGTCAGGTATGCAATGGACGGGATGACGGGGCGGGGGTGCGCGGGGGATTGGGCGTTTTATTGGAGAGGCGGGCCTGGTCTTGAGGGGTTGAGAATGTTTGGTTGGGTTGTGGGTGTGGGGGGGGTGGGTCGGGGGGGCTCAGCAGTGTGATCAGACGAGGAGGGTGTACGGGAGGACAGTGGGCATGGAGTGAGGGGGGAGCGGTGTTGTAGGGACTGGGTTAGGGAGGTGAGGAGATGGTGATGGAGAGTGAGGTTAAGGGATGGAGAATGGGGATGTTGTGACTGAATTGAGGGAGGAAATAGGAGGGTTATGTACTTGTGTTATAGTATATAATATTGATTAAATTTTATATTCTCAATAAAGAATAGGTGTTCATGTTCCTAACATTAAGTTATAATATTATATGTTATCTCCAGTTCTTTCCTTATATAAAAGAGAATCTAATTTGTTTTATATAATGTAATGTATAACATAGTTATAAATGAAGAAATAGATGGAATAGTAATATATTAAGATTTTGTATAAAAGTTGAAGGGAGGGACTAGTGTTGTAACTATGTTATTATAGGATTATTATATTTATATCATGAGAATTTATTTGTTTAGTTGAGGCATTTAACTTTCTTTTAATTTATTATTCTTATTCAGCCTATGTGACCTTTTATTATTCAGTATCTCTTTCTTTACAATTTATATTAATCTTAGTGTTCATACCTACAAATATATTATGCTTGTGATATTTAAACTATCGGAGCAGCATTTGGAGATGATGATGGGAGAGACACAGAGAAGTGTGCTTCGAGTCGCGTGTTCCGTCGTTCCGTGTGGAATTGCAGGACTGTAATTCTGCAGGAGAAAAAAGCGTCCCCTCTGGCACCTGAGGCCAACATCCATTTAAGAGACTAGCATTGGCGTGTCCGGGAACGGATTTCCCCGATAAAATGGTGTGGACTTTCCTCCGAGACCAGTGTACTCCTATCCTGAGTCTGAGTCTACGGCTTTGGGGTTGTTTCTCCCCGGGCAGGACGCAGGGAGGGCTGATTCTCCAAACTTAAGTGTATGGCCAATATTTCTCCTTCCTAAACGCTCTCAGCCTTATTGGGGTGGTTCAAAGGGGTGAAAGGGTGCTCCGTCTCGACAGGCCCGCTCCCCGCTAACACTGTTCTCCCATACGTCTTGGTCTGAACACGTAACAAGCGGAACGCAACCGGCGGGGGCAGGGGGCGGTTCTAGATCACAGACCCTCCGAGGGGGTCGCTCCACACCGGTACCACACTTACAGAGAGCAGGACAAAATCACCAGCGAGCTAGACCGTTTCGACACAGGGCTGTCGGCCATCAAGATAGGGTGACGATCACACTCGGTCTCTATCGCTGATCGTCGCTCATAGGGGTGGATTGGCAAGTGCGATCTTTGGATGCCTCGGATGATACTTCCGATGCACAGCGGCATGCGAAGTAGGGGGACAGGAAAGCCCCAACCAGCACTAGATGAAATTCTGGGATCCTCACTAACCGGTCCCAGGTGTTGACGCTCGCTCGAAGGTAACTCGATCAGCTGTGAACCAGTTGGTGGGGGGGGGGAGGGGGGGGGGGGTGGCGGGTTACATCCATTCAAGTAAAGGTTCGGGCTCCTTCTGGACCGCGCGTTGAGAGGAAGCATAAGGGTGTGTACGGGCTCCCGAATGTTGTCTCATCAGCTCCGGTGCAGCTGGGTGGAACTGGAGAAGAAGACCAGAATGTGGAAGGTAACCTGGGTTTGTTTCCACTCCGGTCCAGCAGGGGGAGTGAGGGGTTTACTCTCCTTGCCGCGGATTAATTACTCCAGGGGTATACGTGAGCGTTTTGTGTCATATTCGTGTCTTCCATCACAGACTTTCAAATGGACACTTCCTCTGGTGGGATTT
>JAMWET010005509.1:0-2500 GCA_024036415.1 Prochilodus magdalenae
ATTACCTAGCATGCCTGTTGGTGCAGTGATGAAGAGGGCAAGCCACCAGAGGCAATGAAGGTCTGGGAGAGCGCCACACAACACAGACACTACACTACACACACACACACACACAACACACACCAACACACACACACACGACAGATTACATACAGACAACACACACACACACACTCACAGACCACATACAGACACACACACACACACACACATGACACACACACACACACTAAACACCTACACTGCGCACACACACACACACACACTCGCACACACACATTACTACCTACACACCACACGCACGACACACACGCACACACACACACATGCCACACACACAGGCACACACACCACACACAGACACACAGACTGACACACACACAGTCACACATCAGACACACATACACACACCCACACACACACACACACACATTCACACCATCACAGACACACACACACACACACACACACACCACAGACACACACACACACCCACCCATACACACACCCACCACCACGCGCACACCGCACACACACGCACAACACACAGAATCCGACACACACACGCACACACACACACACACATGCACACACACACAGACACACACACACACACACACACAGACACACATACAGACACACACACACACACACACACACAGACACACACACACACCTACACATGCGCACACACACACCTACACACACGCACACACACACCCACACGCATACATACCTACACACCTACACACACACCTACACACACACACATACATACCTACACACCTACACACACACGCACACCCACACACATACATACCTACACACCTACACACACCCGCACACACACATACATACCTACACACCTACACACACACGCACACACACGCGCACACACACACGCACACACACACACTCACACACACACACAGGCATTCTTCTGAAACAACTCTCAGACCACCGACAACAGAATAACAACACATCCGTAGGAGTTCAGCAGACTCTCCCTCACACTGTTAAAAAATCATGCAGGTACCATCTGGCCCGACTCTAACCCAGTACAGCACCTGCACACAAACAGCACACAGGCTGCAGGGGAAATAACAAAAAAAAGAAATAAAATAAATAAACAAACAAACACATGACTGAACTGTATCTCGCAATGTACTGACACAGCCAGAAGCAGGACATTTAGCACGGCTTCCAGCAGTTGCAGCAGCGGCTCCACACCAAAAACACATATGACATGTGAAATAAGATGCAAACTTTCAATCGCTGAACATTTGAGGAGAGTGTAGCCGGCCAGCAAAGACGACTGGCGTCCATATTTTCTACAGCTCCTACAGTATTACAGTGAAGCCACGAGGCTAATACCAGCAATAAGAGGCTAATAGGAGCCTAACACACCAGCAAATGGTCCACCATCCTCCCAATACCTGCCCTGTGGTGGTCCTGACCTTTGAAGGACAGGGTGAAAGAGTTTTGAAAAAGAAGCCAGAGCTCATTCACTGTGTCCACTCACTGTCCACTCTATTAGACACTCCTACCATGCTGGTACACCTGGTAGATGTTCAGTAAGAGACAATAGCTCATCTATTGCTACAGTGTGTGTTGGTCGTCCTCTAGTCCATCATTAGTGGTCACAGGATGCTGCTACCTGGATAGTTTTGGTTGGTGGATGATTCTCAGTCCAGCAGGGACACTAAGGCGACCAGTGATGTATCATTATTTGGCCAAATCAAGTTCATATGTACTCTTTAAGTCCAAAGAGAAACAGGTATCTCCAAAATGGCAACTTTACAGGAGAGGCCAAAAACCTCATTTAATTTGAATGGAAGTCAATGGAACCGGACGTCTTTCCAAGCAGTTTGGGGCCGTTTCTGTTGGTCCGTTCTTCATGAAATTCCCAAACAGTGTAAACAGCAGCTCATGTAATCAAATGAGGCATAAAAGTAAAAATCAACAAAAATGGAGATACATGTTTTTCATTGGACAGCGACGATATACATATTCATCAGTAAGAGAATAGTTGCACCCAGAAGGAAGTGTGGGACTGCAACGCCGTTGGGAAAGAAGATAAAGGTTACCAAGCAGTGTCTCTCAGTATGGTATCGGGCCGCCAGGTTTGCTAATTCAATATGCCAGACATCTAATGATGTCAAACCCACCCACCAAGTTTCATTCCTGTGGGTTAATTACTCTTAGGGGGGGCAAATATTTCTTGATGCTGAGGGTATATAGGCAATCATGCCGTCAGTGACCATGTGATTATGACACCAACGAGGTTAACCCCTCAGAGAAACCACTACAGGTAAACCCTATGATTTCAAAGTCTGTATCTCCGAAGGCTAGCACAGTGATCCAGAGCTTGCTGGAAATCGACCTGTGGCTTTGCCTTCCCCGCTGATCTAGAGTGCTTCAGATATCAGTTATTATAGTTGCGCATTGCAAAGCTGCTATACTGTTATTCGATATTTCTTTTTCTCTCGTTTGATCGCCG
>JAMWET010005509.1:7500-32500 GCA_024036415.1 Prochilodus magdalenae
ACCTAAATAAGAAGCATATCCTATTACTGTGTCCTGTTACCGTGTCCTGTTACCATGTCCTGTTACCCTGTCCTGTTACCGTGTCCTGTTACTCTGAACCTACATTCTTTCATGCTGTTAAAGCTCAGATTTGGATCTTTACTGATCTTTGCTTTGCCTTTCCCCTCAGTCAGCATTAAACCTGCCAGCTTCAATACACATTCATATTCATCAAATATGCATATGTTAATGTGAGCCAATGTGCTGCCACTTTAGCATAAGCCTATCCTCATAAAGTGTTATGAATGATGTAAAATTTGTTTATTAAATGTTATTATTTAAGACGTTAACACTGCAAAATGTTAATAAGCAGTTATAACACATTAATAAAAAAGGCAAAAGTGAGCTGGAGTGTTCAGAGACTCTTGCATCAACGAATTGGGAAACTGGGCCAGATTTGGTGGATGCCTTCCCTGGCGTTTTACTGGTATTACTGGTCCCACAGACTTTCAGGAATGCTCCGGAATATTCCTCAAGCCAGTCCACCATGGTTCACATTTACCATCACTTCAACCAAAGAACCCATTTCCACATAAATAAAACACCACCAGAAAATCAGAGGGGACTCGTTTTCATTCCGGGGGGCTAAATTACAGGATGAGCTTGACTTCCGCAAAAGAGTCCACCTGAGTTTTTATAAGTGGCCATTACCAAGTCATGAAAAACGTCACAAGTATTGAGGAAAAGCTTATAGACGCCAGCTACTGCACCACCCTGGTAACACAGCGGGAGGTTATCAGGACAGAGCAAACCCAGAATCTCTGTATTCATATCCATAATCTCACTATTCATGTCCGAGCTCTTTCACGGTTGAGTCACCGCTTACATTTCAGAGACCCATTCAATCCCAGACGGCCAATCCAAGGAAACTAATCACTGAGCCATCAGGAGACAAAGGAGACGATCCTGCCAGAGTACCAGTGAGAGGTGTTCCACGAGCAAAACAAGGTCAGGCAACTCATCAACCTCACTATCACAGACATCTCAAACCGTGTGTAAGCAGTTAATTAAAAGCTACTGAACGTTTTGAGCTATCGTCTGAAGCACATTACAAGTATCTCCAGTAGAGTAGCATCCCGGGATAAGGCACAAACACTCCTTATCATTCCTAACATCAGTCGGCCTTCACCAGAGTTCATTACAGTACAACCGTCACCATAGTCAAAGTCCTTGAACTTTGTAGTCACCCTAAAGCAAAAAGAGTCCAAACGTCATTCAGTCTACAGGCTTAGACAGGGATGAGCTGGACGTATGTTTACCACACAAGAGCCAATGGTTGTCTGAGCCCAATCATGGCTGTACTTTGGTTTGTATGACGCAGTATATATCGTTACCCAACTGTATATTCTTCATCATCATCATCATCATCATCATCATCATCATCATCATCATCATCTTCTTCTTCATCATTATCATCATCATCATCATCATCATCATCATCATCATCATCTTCTTCTTCATCATTATCATCATCATCATCATCATCTTCTTCATCATCATTATATTCATCATCTTCTTCTTCTTCTTTTTCTTCATCTTCTTCTTCATCTTCATCATCATCATCATCATCATCATCATCTTCTTCATCATCATCTTCATCATCATCATCATCATCATCATCATCATCATCATTATCTTCTTCTTCATCATCATCATCTTCATCTTCATTATCTTCTTCATCATCTTCATCATCATCATCATCATCATCATCATTATCTTCTTCTTCATCATCATCATCTTCATCTTCATTATCTTTTTCTTCATCATCATCATCTTCATCTTCATTATCTTCTTCTTCATCATCTTCATCATCATCATCATCATCATTATCTTCTTCTTCATCATCATCTTCATCTTCATCATCTTCTTCTTCTTCTTCTTTTTCTTCTTTATCTTCTTCTTCTTCTTCTTCTTCTTCCTCATCTTCATCTTCTTCTTCTTCATCTTCTTTTTCCTCTTCTTCTTCCCCCTCTTCTTCTTCTTCTTCGTCTTCATCTTCGTCTTCTTAATCTTCTTCTTCCTCTTCTTCTTCCCCCTCTTCTTCTTCATTTTTCTTCTTCATCTTCATCTTCATCTTCTTCTTAATCTTCTTCTTCTTCTTTCTCTTTATCATCGTTTTCTTCTTCATCATCTTCATCATCGTTACTTCTTCTTCATCATCTTCATCATCGTTACTTCTTCTTCATCATCATCTTCATCTTCATCATCTTCTTCTTAATCTTCTTCTTCCTCTTCTTCTTCCCCCTCTTCTTCTTCTTCTTCTTCTTTATCTTCTTTTTCTTAATCTTCTTCTTATTCCCCCTCTGCTTCTTCTTCTTTTTCATCTTCTTCTTCTTCTACTTCATCATCTTCATCTTCTTCTTTTTCCTCTTTATCATCTTTTTCTTCTTCATCATCATCATCATCTTCTTCTTCATCATCTTCTTCGTCTTCTTCTTCTTCTTCATCATCATCATCATCATCATCTTCTTCTTCTTCTTCTTCTTAGTACACATGTGTTGTCTGCTAAGTAGTCCCAGAGTTTTAAGACATCAACACTGTACTGAAAAAAATCAAAAAAAACTCAAAAATGTTCAGTCTGATTAGGAATTCAGTCTGAACAGTGGGCTGGAGGTTAGGGAACCAGCCTTGTGACAGAAGGGTCACCGGTTTGATTCTCTGAACCGACAGTAACGATTCGAATCCTCTTAAGCCAGGCACCTAACCTCCAACTACCCCCCGGGTTTCCCTTTACGGATGGGTTAAACGCAGAACACAAATTCCTCTGTGTGAGGACGATTGATTGGGCTCACCTAAAAACAGAATGATGTAGTTGTATACAGCTTTTTGATCTGATGCACAGTTTGCATGTAGCAATGGGTTTTTTAGATTTTTTCCAATTAAGAACGAATGGGATGGAAAAGTGCACGCCCTTCTACTATAATTCTGCTCATTCGACAGACACTGTTTCACATACACATATCTCAGGGCTGACCCCCAGGCACGAATTCTATGTTGGTCTGACCTGCACTCATCCGTTTGTCTTTTTTCCCCTATCCCTTGTTTCCCCTGATGTGTCCATTCAAACCCTATTGGTTCCTTTAGTCAACATTCACCAAACTGCATGCACTCACTCCATCAACAAACTCTAATCCACAGACATACTGACCCACACTCCTCCAAGCCAAACCTAGCGGGAAGTGGAAGCCATTTGAGCTGCCAATACAAATCAGATCCAAACCCCAGGAACCACAAACGCCATCACGTCATCACAGATGTTCTTTGAAGGTACAAGGTAACTCAGCGTCTGTAGTTCCTGGGGTTTGGATCTGATTTGTATTGGGATACAATCGACTTGTGTGTAGCTTCATACAGTCTACAAATACTGAATTTTTGCTGTTTCACTTTTTGCACTATCCATATTAATAAGACATATGGAATAGTGGGCTGCTCAAACGGCTTCCACTTCCCGCTAGGTTTGGCTGCTATGAGAGGAATGAGGGACTGGACCACATGGAGGCTGAGTGGGTCACCTTGTCTGTGGATTAGAGTCGACATCTGAGTGATGCAGTTTGGTGTTTGTCAGTTTGTCCTGACCCTTGCTAGCTTCAGCTGGACTGCAGTGCTCTCTAAACCAAGGCCAACAAGCATTTGAAGCGGTTAGTAGATAGCAGTAGTCCGTCCCCTTGGTTGGACAAAACATGCCTGCCCATCTTCTCCGCCTCCAGGCCTTGCGGTGGACAATTCCAGGGACAGCTCCGGCAGTGTCGGTGGACTGTCCTCACTACACAAGGACCTCTGGTCACCCTAACTTTTAATGAAAGCTGGATTTCTACCAGCCCATTTATCCTGAAGTTACCTCATCATCAGCGTCAGTGACGGTGTTCAGATGAAGACACATTCCATGCATAAATACACCCACACCTCACAGCCCGGATGCGCTAACAGCCAAACTTCGAAGTAGAAGAAGAAGAAGTGAGATAGGAAAAGATAGGAGCGCTATGGAGAATAATGGTGGAGCTGGGAAAGCAAGGGCCTTGACATTTAACTGCAGCACATGAAAAGTGCTAGTGTGGCACAGGGGCCGACGTTATTGTGCTTTTCTCCCACACGCCAGTCGCAATCCCCCGCGCATAACTCAAAGACCTCCCTGCTTTTCTGCTGCAGCGATGGGGGATGGAACAGAAGAAGGAGAAGAAGAAGAAGAAGAAGTTTCACGGGTGCTATTTTGATCTGTCTGGCCACGAATGGATGGACATGTGACAATGTGTTAACAAGCCACGTCTGGATATTACATAAAGAGTCGGCATTTATATACAGCAGCGCTCGTGGCATACGCAGGTATGCTACGTCTATGCCCATCGGCTGGATTACTTTTTAAATGGACCTCTTGGAAGTAAACTGCAGCAGAGTGGCGTACGGTGGGGGAAAGAAAGAAGAGAGAAAAAAAGAAAAACAAGCCGGCACACACAATAAATTAACCAAGGGCCAAAGGGAGCGTGGACAATGGTAATCTATTCTATGTCAGTGAGCTCTGAAATTACTTCTTCAACATCCCCTCCTCCTTTGAGAGAGTAATGGCCATGACAAACGACCAAAAAAATGGAGGAAGAAAAAAAGAGTAAATAAAAATATGAAGAAAAAAAATAAATAAACGGAATCGGCAGACAGCGAGGCGGGAGAGATTTATCCCCAGTCTACTCCCACCATAAAGGCTGAATTTCTCTACACCAGCACTGAACGCCGTAAGCAAATCATAACTTGGAGGGAGGGTGAAGATAAATAAAACTACATTTTGATCTATCTGCCACGCGCGCACGCCATTGCTGGAATAAACCACCGGCCGGCTTCCGGGAGCCTGTAAAATGGTACATTTGGACAAAACGAGAGACTTTACCGAGCATTTCTACCTGTTACAGGGTAATAAAGCTCCCATTATACCAACACAAAGCTACATTGCAAACTTAGTCTTGATAAACATGCCACCAATAAACCCGGCCTGGGAAAACAGCGAGAGAGGGAAAAGAATGTCATGTTAATGCCAACTAAACAGCCACCGGCTTGATCTGATATTTAAATGACCCCCAGGGGGGACGGTGGCTATTTGGAATACATAAAAAGTGGGGGAAATAGAACAAATGGCATTAATTAAATGTTACAGAAAAACCCCAATTATACAACAAACACGGTGGTGCCTGAACCCCTTAGAACCTTCTAGAGTTCTGTGCAAATATGAATACTGGATCATTTTCCACAATACATAAACGACATTGTGTAATATTTTGGTCTTATTGATTCTTTTGGGTTTCCTGATCTACTTTTAGGCCTACGTGGTTAGGTCAAATTTATATAGAAATACATAACATAACATAACACAACATAACACAACATAACAACCATAACATAACATAACATAACATAACATAACATAACATAACATAACATAACATAAATATAATATAACAAACATAATACACCATAACATATAACATAACACAACATAACACAACATAACAACCATAACATAACATAACATAACACAACATAACAACCATAACATAACATAACAAAACAAATATAATATAATATAATATAATATAATATAATATAATATAATATAATATAATATAATATAATATAATATAACAAACATAATACACCATTACATAACAAACGCAACATAACAAACGCAACATACCATAATGCAACGCAATACAACGCAACGCAACGTAACGTAACGCAACACAACACAACACAACACAACACAACACAACACAACACAACACAACATAACATAACATAACAAATATAATGTAACGCAACTCAACGCAACGCAACGCACCGCAACGCAACGCAACGCAACGCAACGCAACGTAACGTAACGTAACGTAACGTAACTTAACACAACACAACACAACACAACATAACATAACAAACACAACATAACGTAACGCAACGCAGCGCAACATATAACAAACGCAATGCAAACATAACATATAACATAACATAACATAACATAACATAACATAACATAACATAACAACATGACATAATATAATATAATATAATAAATTCTAAAGTGGTCATAAATGTACAAGCACTGCTGTATATCTGGTTGTACTGGTCATTCATGAACAAGAAAATAATCAGAAAATAAGATTTGGTGTTCATTTGAATGTAAATCAAGATTACATAGTAATTACATATGCATAATCGTGTAATAACAATGTAATAGACCTCCTATTCTATCTATAAAGGCTGCTATAGCTAGAGGCTCCTTTTAAGTTAAGTTTTATTACAGTGTTTTCTGAGGATAAAATAGGCTCCACTTTCCAGTAAAACCACCAGACAAATGTTCCTGAATGTTCATCTTGCCAACCAGTCACATTTACAGAGCCCTGAGAAGTGTCATCTTGGAATTACCGGGAGATGGGAATGTTCTTTTCCTCTATAAGGCAATAAGCAAACCTGGTTGTCCACTTTAATGTAGCAGCACTGCGGTTCAAATTTACAGTCACCTCAACCAAAGAACCCATTTCCCCACAAGCAAAACACCCCCAGAACATGCAAAACACCCCCAGAACATCACGCAGGGGACCCAATTTTTGCCAAGGGGGCTTATTAGTTGTGGGCTTTGATTCCAATGTATTAAGAGGAAACTAGGCCCCACTTTCCAACAAGACCACCCATTAACTAGAGCGAACCCTAAAAGGCATTAATGAGGAGCTACAGTGCATGAATAAAAAGGAGCAGCTGTGAGCTGTTCTAGCAGATGAAGCAAGATCACCGACATCCCCACACTGATAAACCATTTTTCAAGCAAACAGTGATAGCGGAAACCAAAACATATTCATATTCAATAAACCACATGCCATACACATTTTACATACCCTCAGAATACACTGTAATACAAACCTGAAGACTAATATACTGTCTTAACTTAAAAGAAGCCTCTAGCTATAGCAACCGTTATAGTTACCTCTTATTACATTGTTATTACACGATTATGCAGATGTAATTAATATGTAATATTGATTTACATTCAAATGAACACCAAATCTTATTTTCTTATTATTTTCCTTCCCATGAATGACCATTACAACCAGATATACAGCGGTGCTTGCAGGTTTATGAACCCTTGAGGATGTATTATATTATAGACCTGGGGCTACAGGTGGGTCCATGCCCTAGGGGTCTAGTTACACACCAAAAACTGGGAACCTTTGTTTTAATGAAAGGTTTAACTTTCAGCTTAGTGAATATTCATGATGGACCGACCAATAGAATCGCTCCAAAGCTGCTTAGTAATAAACCTTGCTCTATCAGCTCCACTGCAGGTTAAGAAAGGTGGTCCATCCTCCTGTAAAGGTCTATTATGTAGTTTTTTAAGGTGGACCATATAATTCCATGAGTGCTAGTTTATAGTTTAAAATGATAAACATAAGGAGAACCTTTATATGAGTAGCTGTGTCCAAACTTTTGACTAGTACTGTGTGTGAATGGAAAGATAGTTGTTGCCAGGCAATTCTGGACCCCTCCAATCGGTTTGTTCATTCTGAAATTTGAAGATAATAGATGATATAGATGATCATATTGTACCTCCTATCTCTAATTCATGGAAGCTAGTGTTATCCTAGACTGAATGAGTCAATGCTCCTATTCCGGAATGCTAATGTATTAAAATTGTGTTATTCCCATCACATCCCAGTATTTACGGATACTTGAAATGAGTCGGTGTTTACCGTTTGCGTGCCAAACAACTGAGAGAGAAAGAGAGCGGAAGAGAGGGCGAGCGAGAGGGTTCAGAGCGGAGGGAAGCTAACCGGCTGCTTGCTGCTAATGGCAAGGCTGACAAATAAGTGATCCTCGCAGGTTTCCTGAGGCGATCCGCTTTGCGCTGTTTTAACGGCAGCTCCGTCTGCTTCAGAGTAGATTAAACGCGAACCTCCACTCCTCTAATCTGTCGGCGCTGCTTGGCACCTCGAAAATTTGATCGGCGCTATCAACGTGGACCGTGAAATCGGATGGCTACACATCAGAGTGCAGGGGGATTCAGCTAGCATGCTAATGACGGGCAGGTGCTTGTCCTTACCGAAGTCTGCGGAGAGATGGCGAGCTCCCTCTCTTTTCTCTCTCACGCAATTGGAGCTACGATTAGCGCGGTGTGCTAATAACAGCCTTCACCAACGTGCTGAAGGTTCAATTTAACACTCGGGCATGCAGCAGGCTAACGTTTAGCGGCGCTGACTGAACGCTAGCCCATTATGGGTTACAGTGATGCATTACCTTGTGTGGGATTGCCTTGGGGACATCAGATCTCTCTCACAATCAGCCTCTTCATGGATGAGCTCCACAGTATACTGCTCCATCCCCAGGCTCAGAGTAGTTCCATAAGTACCAACATGGCACCTTTATTCCCTGAGGGTGAGCAAGCTAGTCAAGCCAAATGGTTTTTACTGTGGACACCCCGACTTAACCCTGTGTGTTAAAGGTCGCAGTAACTTCAAGCTCCTGCAGATGGCGCTGCATGAGGAATCCCAGTCTATAGGAAATTCCCATTGGAATTGGGCCTGGGAAGGCATCCACCAAATCTGGCCCAACTACACAATTCTCTGATGCACGAGTGTCTGAACATCGATATGGCCTCCATCCAGAAACTTGTCCAGTCCATGCCACAGCTGCTGTTGGTGCTCATGGAGGCATTACATGCTATTAGGTGACTCGTGTTTTGTCCGGTGAGCTTATTGCTGTAATTGAGATATATGAAGTTTGAGCTAGAGGTCTGGACAAGGCGAGTTAACCCCGGGCTCTTGCATGGTCTGCGCCAGGCAATTTGCGGGCAGGATTCGTTTTGAGGCACTGCGGTCATTATGGGTAACAAGCCAACAGACTGTGGGCTTATACAGGCGGGTATTATAGCTGGATGGGTGGAGTGGGCTTGGGGAAGTTGTTGGCTGCTTGGAGAAGCGAACTGGCAGCAAACCAAAGAACGCATTAGTAACCACAAGCAGCAAAACACACGTAGCTATATAACATCAGCGTGTGTGGTATGTGGTAGAAGTGCGGTTGCACTATCATCAGCATCTGTTTTGGCTTCAGCTGACTTGTAGGCCTCTGGTAGCGTAATTAGACCATGCTGATACAGATGAAGAAACGGAAGCCAAGCTGCTATGCTGTTTCTGCACGACTTTGCATTAACCCACTGGTTTGGTGGTGCGGTGTGCACGTTCACATTCAGTCTAAAATATATAAATATGATTTTATATAATTATTACTTCCATCTTTCAACATGAAGACATGTATTTATGCAGCTGGGCACATGGAGGTGCCTGGAGGTCGCTCCACCACGTTTCAGGTTTTGCATGGACAACTCCTACACCAGTTGAGTGGATTACAGCAAACAGGCAAGGTGGGGATTAATGAGGAAGCCATGCATAGCCCAAAGCAGTTGCAGGTGGGTATGGCATATGGTAGTGGAAGCAGTGGGCTGTGAGGAAAAATGGTGTGGGTGGAGGTTGGAGGGGGTAGATGGATTTGGTTGGGGGTGCTTAATGTTTGAGTACGTCAAGCTCATGGACTACTATGTGGTCGAATTCCCAACTGAAGCCAACAATGGTAGGTTCTTCAGCATGAACCGTGTCAGTTGTTGAGGACTGTGAAAGCAACACCGGTGACACCTAGTGGTTACGCGAGGAAAGTGTACCCTCGTATGACCCGTAGTTGATCCGTTCTTGCTTACTGGATATAAACACACACCGGGAATAACAGCATAAACGCTCGCAGGTATGCGGTGGCCTCGTTTGACCCTCATGATGCATCCTTTGATGGTCGTTGGTTCCAATTAAAACTAGTGGCTGGGTGCCTGAATAGTACCAAGGCTCTACGAACCCTGAACTGAACCAGTACAAGAACCCGGGATCTTTTGGTTCTAAAGGGCTAAGTGAAAGGTTCTGCAGCTTGGAAAGATCGTTAAGTGTTGCTCTCCAGCCCCCACCTATGTTTTGGTTAGTAGCCTCACTGGGAAACACCATGCACACATTGCCAAAGTGATAGCACTGTGAAGCGGCATTCCTGCCCATCCGTTATGTGGTCCTGTGAAGTGCTTTGAAATCAAGCTCTAGCTCGGGTTTTGGTGTACATGATGGCAAGTGCATGGGTCTCAGCAATTAGCATTCCGGTTCCGTATTCCTAGTGAAGTAAGTTTATACCACAAATGTGGAAAATGTGGAAAAGTTGAACTTCCTATGGAATTCCGCTGCAGTATTGGCTTTGGCAGCAGAAGAGTTTTCTGGAATACGGGAAAACCTGTTGGCTGTCTTTGGAAAGCATTAGCAGGATACTACAGGAAGATTACACAACAGGTGCACAGTCTGATGCTTTGTATCCAGAACTCGGAAATTTCCAACTCAGGATTCCCAAATTTAGATTGGAATGTTTCTATCTACATAGAATACTGATGTTTGTATGGCAAAACAAGGAAATTGATAAGTATCCTAAAACGATCTTCAATAATAATGCAAGGTGGATAATGTATCGGACTGGGAATATTGTTTCGGATTAGGAATTTCATGGAATTCTGTGTGATCTATTCTGGCAATGTTTTCCTGTGTAGCTGCTTCTGGTAGGTTAGTGATCATCGCTGTATGGCTCTTTCGGAATAATATCTCATTTAGCTAAGCAAACTCTGCTCTCTCTCTCTCTCTCTCTCTCTCTCTCTCTCTCTCTCTCTCTCTCTCTCTCTGTAGTTCTTCTTTATCTCTCTCGTTCTTTTAAGCCAGTTTTCCTTTTTCCTTTTTGGTAGGTCAAAAGCAAGATACTCCGTGTCAGCTCACTGCTCACGCAGATGAAGTCGCTTGTTAGTGAGACTCGGCCCTCCCCCTGCTCGCCCATTCTCTCTCTCATTAGAGCGATGCGCAGGCCGGAGCATGGCTGACCCGGCCGAACCCTGTCATGTCAGAGCATTCCGGATTGTTCCGGAGACGCGCTCTCATTACTCAAGGTCAAAGTCCGCAGACACCGTCGGTACTGGCCCGTGGACAGTGACAGTGTGTCTGCCCTTGCCACAGGCACCCTCAGAAAGTGGCCCGAGGTCATTACCAGCCCAGCCGTCAGCAACAACAAGTGCACAGCATGCTGGGTAAACTGTACGTCAAAGAAAAGTAACAGAGACATCAGGATGTTACCTCGCCGGATAAACAGTGTGTTTTCCCGCGTGTCAGGGGCTGATGCACTTTCACCGAATTTTTGATGCGGTGCCCAAGACGCCAGCAACGCTTAGCAAAACGTTCCCTGAGATGAGGAGACAGCTGCTCCGGCAAATTTGTTCCAACAAGCATCGCCTTGTCTGGAGTTAGAGCTTTACAAGTTCTGGAGTTTCTGTGCAGCGCTGTGCATTCCTTTCCTGAGGCTTGCTATCAAATCCGCAGGGATATTTTTCAGCATCTGCAAAGTTCAGTCTTAGAAGCTGGTTTCGTATATATATATATATATAGAGGCCCATCAGTCTAGGAATCATCACGCTGGATCTCAGATGTTAGACCCAGTTCCAAAGCAAGAGATGAGATAGGAAAGAAAGAAGACAGAAGCAGCACTGGAATTTTTTTACTCAGTAGCTCTTGGGGTCCCCCTGCAGCTGTGGAGCCTAATTCATTGGACACCACTGTTGTAAATACACAGCGTGCATTGAGACTAGTGTAGAAATAGACTAGTGTAGAATGGACTATTGTAGAAATAGACTCCTGTAGAAATAGACTAGTGTAGAGATAGACTAGTGTAGAAATAGACTAGTGTAGAAATAGACTAGTGTAGAATGGACTATTGTAGAAATAGACTACTGTAGAAATAGACTAGTGTAGAAATAGACTAGTGTAAAAATAGACTACTGTAGAAATAGACTAGTGTAGAATAGACTACTGTAGAAATAGACTACTGTAGAATAGGCTACTGTAGAAATAATCTAGTGTAGAATAGACTACTGTAGAATTAGACTAGTGTAGGAATAGACTACTGTAGAAATAGACTAGTGTAGAATAGATTACTGTAGAAATAATCTAGTGTAGAAAAGACTACTGTAGAAATAGACTAGTGTAGGAGTAGACTAGTGTAGAAATAGACTGGTGTAGAAATAGACTAGTGTAGAGATAGATTAGTGTAGAAATAGACTAGTGTAGAATAGACTACTGTAGAAATAGACTAGTGTAGAAATAGACTAGTGTAAGAGTAGACTAGTGTAGAAATAGACTACTGTAGAGATAGACTAGTGTAGAAATAGACTGGTGTAGAAATAGACTACTGTAGAGATAGACTACTGTAGAGATAGACTAGTGTAGAAATAGACCAGTGTAGAGATAGACTAGTGTAGAAATAGACTACTGTAGAAATAGACTACTGTAGAAATAGACTAGTGTAGAAATAGACCAGTGTAGAGATAGACTACTGTAGAAATAGACTACTGTAGAAATAGACTACTGTAGAGATAGACTACTGTAGAGATAGACTAGTGTAGAAATAGACTGGTGTAGAAATAGACTAGTGTAGAGATAGACTAGTGTAGAAATAGACTGGTGTAGAAATAGACTACTGTAGAAATAGACTAGTGTAGAAATAGACTAGTGTAGAAATAGACTAGTGTAGAGATAGACTAGTGTAGAAATAGACTAGTGTAGAAATAGACTAGTGTAGAGGTAGACTAGTGTAGGAATAGACTAGTGTAGAAATAGACTAGTGTAGAAATAGACTAGTGTAGGAATAGACTAGTGTAGAAGTAGACTAGTGTAGGAATAGACTAGTGTAGAAATAGACTAGTGTAGAAATAGACTGGTGTAGAAATAGACTGGTATAGAAATAGACTGGTGTAGAAATAGACTAGTGTAGAAATAGACTAGTGTAGAAATATACTGGTGTAGAAATAGACCAGTGTAGAGATAGACTAGTGTAGAAATAGACTAGTGTAGAAATAGACTAGTGTAGAGATAGACTAGTGTAGAGATAGACTAGTGTAGAAATAGACTAGTGTAGAGATAGACTAGTGTAGAGATAGACTAGTGTAGGAATAGACTGGTGTAGAATAGACTAGTGTAAAAATACACTAGTGTAGAAGTAGACTAGTGTAGGAATAGACTGGTGTAGAATAGACTAGTGTAAAAATACACTAGTGTAGAAGTAGACTAGTGTAGGAATAGACTGGTGTAGAATAGACTAGTGTAAAAATACACTAGTGTAGAAGTAGACTAGTGTAGGAATAGACTAGTGTAAGAGTAGACTAGTGTAGAGATAGACTAGTGTAGAAATAGACTAGTGTAGAAATAGACTAGTGTAGAAATAGACTCCTGAGGGGAGCGTCTGATGGCCGGAAGGAAGGATCTGCGGTACCTCTCCTTCACACACCGCGGGTGCAGCAGCCGGGCACTGAAGGGGCTACCCAGTGCTTTCAGAGAGTGGTACATGGGGTGGTACAGGCTCTTCAGGTGTTTAATATCTAAACTCTATTATAAATATGCATAAAACAACATCAGTACTGTTACCACCAGATTGAGCTGGCGTCTGAATACAGGCTTCATACTGTAGAGCGTGTTACCAGAATGTCTATGCAGGTCACATAGAAATATAGGAAATAATGCCAACCTTGCATTTTCCTCCGCTGAATTTTAAACACCCATAAAACACCACTTAAGCACTTTCTGAGGAGACTGATTCGCCATTACACTCCAAGAACTCGTCAAAGGCAGAGGTTAAAAAATAATCATAAATCATCAGCGTTATATCAGCAGCCAGTTCACCACAGCCATGACGGATCTGAAGACAAGCCTTGGTGCACACGCACAATACGCTACAGGACAGGTCAATGGGAGCAGGCTTACGCAGACAAATGACACTAAGGCCTAGTCAGTGAGATGTTATTTGAAGAGGTCTGCGTTGGAATGAGTTACTGTGTTCAGGCTACTATCCAAAACGACCAGTGACCAGTTTCTATATGTGAATATATGAGCTCACCTTGCAAGTTTAAGAAGGTAGTAACTACAGACTCCTGCAGATGGCGCTGCAAGAGGACGATGGGACTGTAAATACTTGTGGGGTGTCCACAGATTGAGATCCACAGATTGAGAAAAGGTGGTGTCTCGTTCCATGTGTGGTAAACGCTCCAGAGCAGATGTTAACGATTGACTAAAAGGAGTGACTGCATCTGGGCGTGGCCAAAGACCATAGTGTGAAGGAAGTAGCTGAATCTGCAGGTGTATGGAAGCGTACGGTTGTACAGGTCTACCAGCAGTGGCTAAAATCCCAGTCTACAGGGAATTCTCGTCGGAATTGTGCCAGGCATCCACCAAATCTGGCCCAACTGACCAATTCCTTGATGCAAGAGGGTCTGAACATTGAAGTGGTCTACATCCAGAACCATGTCCAGGTCATGACTAATCAATAACCCAGCTGTTGTTGGTGCTAGCCAGTGTGGTTCCTGTCACCATAACCAGCTATTCCGACTCCCGAAAGTAGCATTTCATCCCGAATCACTCTGGAAGTCTTATATCTTGATCATACAGACGTTTTGAACAATCTGAAAATGCAATAAGGAACTTTTACAGTGTCAGGAACTTTACGTTCACTGGAGCATTTACCAAACTGCATACTTAGTTAATGTGGTTTGGAAATTCCCATTGGAATTCGTTGTCTGGGGAACAAATCAATACTAAGATTAAGTAGCGACACCTCAGCTTAATCAGCATGTGTACCACTTCGGAGACAAGTTTACTTTTTGTCCTACACTAGAACTAATAAACTGGTGTTCTGTAAGCGTGCAGTCATCAATTACACCGGACCTCATTCAGGGGACCACTTACAGTATATGTCCCACAGTGTGTACACCTGCTCGTCCAGTCTACCTACTGAGGTAAAGGGTATTAATCGGGAGTTTGTTCCTCAGTAATGCAATAGCAGACTCTACTCCTCTGGAAAGACGTCGAAGGAGTTGGAACATTGCTGTGAGGACTGGATTGGATGCGGTAATAAGAGCATTCGTGAGGAATCAACCCAAACCGATGGGTTTGAGACGTGACAATGATTTAAGTTTAAGTGGCGTAAGCAAGGACGGGCCTTATCGCCGTACCTGGCTAACCCAACAGCTGCGATTGTGGACATTCAGCGAGCAGTGGTGATGTCCTCCATGAGCCATCCTGTTAGTGCAGCACCATCGGCAGACGGCTGCACCACACAGGACTACATGCACACAGACCGTTACCACGACTGTCCTTAACACCACGTCACCGTCACCATAGACTGCAGTGGTGTCGTACCAGACTGTCATGGAGTGACTCAGAATGGCAGCGGGTCATCTTCAGTGACGAGTCCCGCTTTAGTCTTGGTGGAGACGCCCAACGAATCCGTGTGTGGAGGCACCGTGGGATGGGTTATCACAGGACACCATTAGGAACCTCCATACCGAGACGTCTGACATGTTGGGTTAGCAAAGATGGCCGCCCAACACCATACTGAGACACTAATTCTGTATGTGTAGCTCAATAAATATTGATCATATCAGTCTACATTTATCATAATCTATTGTTCCTGGTCACCTTTATCTTCCTTCCCAACAGCACCACAATCCCACACCTCCTTCTGGGTGCAGCTATTCGTCTACCGATGAGTGTTTGTAAGTGGGAATCTGGCGAAATGAATGGTGAAGCTCTGCTGGATGGTTTATCATCAACGTCCAGTAAGACCCTTGTAAGGAATCACTGTACAATCCCAGCAACAACAGAGCAGGAACAAAAAGCCATGTCCTCGCGCGGCTGCTCCGACACCGCGTGATTAATCTCATCATGAAGCAATGGGAACGTTCAAGTTTTCATCATTGCCTTAATTTGTCAACACCTATATGAATTAATGACTCTAAAATACAATAACTCCGCTAATTCGCCAGATGTTTCGGACTGCGTAATCTGGTTTTCTTTGATGCTCTCAAAACACTCCCATATGGGACAGATGGCATCCTTAGCCCTGCGCTAAACCGAGCCGCGTTTTACCGCCGTGTTCGGTGATTTTGTTGGCGGCGGCAGAAGGAAGTCAGCTAGGGTGAAAAAGCAGACCTCCAGACGCGTCCCGTTGTTTTAAATGCCTTTTAAATGCCTTTGACTGGAGGGGGGAGAAGCCTGCTATCGTTCTGATTCAGCCTGTTGTTATTGTCACCGCCTGCATTGCTGGTGCAACAACAGACGCGCAGGCTTCTTCCTGATTCCCCCACATCTCCCCCCCCCGCAACCCAAATGTCGAGCCTTTCTGAAATTTAATTAATCAGCCTCCTGTCCTTTAGCTCACAAAGCAGCGGGATCTCGCCGGGCTCCACTGCTTTGGTTTTCCCTTCACTCCCTTCAGTTTTTACGCGCGTCCATTCATCAGTCTCTCCCTCTGCCACTCAAGCCTCTCTGTGGGTGGCTGGCGTGGGGAGAGGCTGACAGTGTGAGACACACCTTCATCAGAAGTCAATATCAGCACTCACCCACACACACATGTGCACACTGTTAGGGGAAGTACTTGTGCGGTTGCGTGGTGTAAGATGGGGACAATAATGCATACAGCCAACCACACAACATTCACTCAACACAGACTCTACATGGCCAAAAGTTTGTGGACAACCGATCATCACACCTGTATGGGCTTGTTGTCCATTATTCGAAAACTGCTCACGCCTTACAGCTCTGTCGGAGAGGCTGTCAGTGTGAGACACACCTTCATCAGAAGTCATTGTCAGCACACACCCACACACACGCACTGTGCTACATGTGCTGTTGCGTGGTGTAAAATGCATACAGCCAACCACACAGTATTCACTTAGCACACTCTAGATGGTCAAAAGTATGTGGACACCTGATCATCACACATGTATGAGCTTGTTGGGCATCATTATTGAACTGCCCCTTCCTTACATCCTTTTGGGTGGCTGGTATAGGGAGAGGCTGTCAGTGTGAGACACACCTTCATCAGAAGTTGTCAGCGCACACACACACACACATGTGCATACTGTTAGGGGAAGTACTTGTGCGGTTGCGTGGTGTAAGATGGGGACAATAATGCATACAGCCAACCACACAACATTCACTTAACACAGACTCTAAATGGCCAAAAGTTTGTGGACAACCGATCATCACACCTGTATGGGCTTGTTGTCCATTATTCGAAAACTGCTCACGCCTTACAGCTCTGTCGGAGAGGCTGTCAGTGTGAGACACACCTTCATCAGAAGTCATTGTCAGCACACACCCACACACACGCACTGTCAGGGGAACTACACGTGCTGTTGAGTGGTGTCAAATGGGAGTATTAACGAATCCAGCCAACCACACAGTATTCACTTAACACACTCTAGATGGCCAAAAGTATGTGGACACCTGATCATCACACGTATGAGCTTGTTGGGCATTATTATAGAACTGCCCCTTCCTTACATCTCTTTGGGTGACTGGCATGGGAAGAGACTGTCAGTGTGAGACACACCTTCATCAGAAGTCATTGTCAGCACACGCACACACACACACACACACACATGCGCACTGTTAGGGGAAGTACTTGTGCGGTTGCGTGGTGTGAGATGGGGACAATAATGCATACAGCCAACCACACAACATTCACTTAACACAGACTCTACATGGCCAAAAGTTTGTGGACAACCGATCATCACACCTGTATGGGCTTGTTGTCCATTATTCGAAAACTGCTCACGCCTTACAGCTCTGTCGGAGAGGCTGTCAGTGTGAGACACACATCAGAAGTCATTGTCAGCACACACCCACACACACACGCACTGTCAAGGGAACTACACGTGCTGTTGAGTGGTGTAAAATGGGAGTATTAACGAATCCAGCCAACCACACAGTATTCACTTAACACACTCTAGATGGCCAAAAATATGTGGACACCTGATCATCACACATGTATGAGCTTGTTGGGCATCATTATTGAACTGCCCCTTCCTTACATCTCTTTGGGTGGCTGGCATGGGGCGAGGCTGTCAGTGTGAGACACACCTTTATCAGAAGTTGTCAGCACACACACACACACACACACACACACACACATGCGCACTGTTAGGGGAACTACTTGTGCGGTTGCGTGGTGTAAGATGGGGACAATAATGCATACAGCCAACCACACAGCATTCACTTAACACAGACTCAATGGCCAAAAGTATGTGGACACCTGATTATTACACCTATGAGCTTGTTGACCATTATTATAAAGCTCCGCCCCCCCCCGTCCTCCCTGCTTTGCATCTCTATGGGTGGCTGGTATAGGGAGAGGCTGTCAGTGTGAGACACACCTTCATCAGAAGTCAATATCAGCACCCGCACATGCACTGTCATCAGAACTACTTGTGCTGTTAGCAATCACATAGCACAGTCTCTCCATGCCTCTTCCCCCATCATCACAGTATCAGTAGAGAAAGTAGGCCTGTGCATGGTTTCAAATGGCTTAAGAGAAGAAGCCAAAGGGCTGCGCTAAATGGCATCCAAGTCTCGGGAGACGAAGTTTGACATTCATAGTTCAGTTCATTACTGTTTCCTAGCCAAACTGGAGATGACGGTAGACTCCAACCACATCTTTTAATGAACTGCGCTTTATTCTGCTGTTTCATTTAACAAAGATTAGGAAACATCTCCAATAGCCATACTGTGTTTTCTCTTACATTCACTTCAGTGTGAGGCAGTGCTTCTTAGCCCTGGTCCTGCCTTGTTAATGGACTGGTTAAAAAGCTGATGAGTTGAATCAGGTGTGTTGATAAAGCACTAAAATGTGTAGGACAGGATGGGATGGCTCCAGGACCAGGGTGGAGCAACACTGGCGTGGTGGACCCATCAAAGAAGCCAACCACCTTCATCACCTTCTTTTTGGTGTCGATTGAAAAGAGGAGACCACTCTGGATAGGATGTGAGTTTACGGAGCTCTGCTTCCGGAATGCAGTGGAGAGGGGTCCAGAGTGCAAACCAGAGTCATCTTAATATGATGTTGGCACCCGCTTTGCAGCTACGACAGCTTCAACCCTTCTGGGAAGGCTTTCCACCTAGTTTAGGAATGTGTTCATGGGAATTTCTGACCATTCTTCCAGAAGCACATGGGTGAGGTCAGACACCGATGTTGGACAAGAAGGCCTGGCTCTCAGTCTTTGCTCTAGTTCATCCCAAAGGTGTTGAGCTCAGGACTCTGTGCAGGCCAATCAAGTGTGCACTGGTATGCAGTCATGTTGGATCAGGAAGGGACCGCCCCCAAACTGTTCCAACAAAGTTGGGAGCATGGAATAGTCCAGAGTCTCTTGGTCTGCTGAAGCATTAGGAGTTCCTTCCACTGGAACTAAGGGGCTGAGCCCAACTCCTGAAAACAACCCCACACCATAATAACCGCCACCGCCACCTCCACCAAACTTTGGAAGTGACTGGAACACCAGAATCTTCTGATTTGAATGGGTGAGTGAATACTTTTGGCAGTATAGTGTACCTACGGCCTTTCCTGAGGCACATACTGCCTTTCCTGAGGCACACCTCTTCATACTCTATCTATACCCAGCATCGTTGTTTAGTTATTCTCAGCTGGATTGTGTTAAAAACCGAACCGGCTTCTTCACCTACGATAGTTCCCAGCAGCCGCCGTCTCGGGGCTGACCGAAGTGCGGTCTGTGTGTTTTAATCAAAAGATTATTGATGAACAGGTGACACTAATGAGGACACCGGCCGGCCCAGTGGCTATTGGAAAACTTTAATTAAACGCCTGTCTCTGGATGGAGGGATTAGGAGGCTTCGTTGAGGGGGTTCTCATTAACTTATATTAAACATACTGAGCTCTCTGTTGATAACTGCCGTCAAATTCAATTTCCCGATCGCCTTTTTTTCCTGCCATATACCGTGTACCAGTGCTTGCAAACCCTTGTCCTGTCAAATGAAGCTAGAGAGTTCAGTTCTCGGGGTAATGTGATGGGCTTTTATCCAACCAATCGAACCCAAATTAAAATCTTGTTTCGGAGGATCTGGCATGTTATGGTTGGGTTGGAGCTCTGATTGAAGATGGCTGGTGGACACTTGCCAGAGGGGTGTGGCCTGGGTCTGAAGTACTTAAATTAATTTTTACTTTTCATGGGTGGATGAACATGTTAGCACACTTTCTGGTGTAGACCAATAACATCACTTGTAATGAGCTGATAAGTGTTCAAAGCAGTTATAAGGCTAGTTCCATATGAATAAGCACCATATTGGTTATTATTTTATGCTATGGATCCTTATACTGTGGTGTTGGAACAGGTTATGTGTTACGAAGACTTATGTCAAGTGTTATAAAGTATTACGACTGCTTTATAGATCATTATGAATGCACCTATACTGCATTATAGATCCCAGAACTATAGAAGACGATCAACTACTCTAGACCCGGGACTGACTCCTGATTAGGGGAGGGCTGGATCAAGTGTGCTATTCCCACCATCAGGTAACTTGAAAATGGAAGCACTGCAATAAGCCAAAGCAGAAGCTTTACGAAACGTATCAACCATGTGACCCAACAAGCAGTGTAGGCAGCTTCCACACACTGGCAGTGAACTCCAGACCACCAATTTTAGCAGGACTTGACTTGAACTACAGACTCCCAGACTTGAAGCCAACTTTCACACTTGGTCAACCAGGCTGAACTTGCAGAGCAAGGAGTCCAGCTGTAGACGAGCATTGGAGCATTGTAAACGAAGTGTCCCCCTCTTTGCTTTCAGTCAAACTCAACACCAGACATGGAGCCAAACCACAACTGTCTAGTGTTTAATTAACATAACCTGACCCTGGTGTAACAAAGACACACTCCTACATGTTGCAATTTGACACGAGACGTGAACCGAAGTAAAGCTGTGTGCCTAAATCTAGTTGGGCCCCCTGAGAGACCAACTCACCTGAAGTCCGAGTCTTCAAATCACCTCACAAGAGGGGCAGCTCAGTCCATCAGCCCACGTAGTACCTCCATGAGCACGAATAACTGCGGTGATTCAACTTAGCAAGTTTCTGGATGGAGGCCACATCAATGTTCAGACACTCTTGCATCAAAGAATTGGTCAGTTGGGCCAGATTTGGTGGACGCCTTCCCTAACACAATTCCGAGGAGAATTCCCTGTAGACTGGGATTTTAGCCACTGCTGGTAGACTTGTACGACCGTACGCTTCTATACACCTGCAGATTCAGCTACTTCCTTCACACTATGGTCTTTGGCCATGCCCACATGCAGTCACTCCTTTTAGCCAATCATTAACATCTGCTCTGGAGCGTTTTCCACACATGGAACGAGACGTTCCCTGCACTGTACCACCTCTTCTCAATCTATGGATCCCGTCACTCACACCCCACAGGTATTTATAGCCCCATCATTTCCCCAATAGAATCTTAACTCTTCCAGACAATTATACGGCCAATACATGTAACAGAGCATCGACTGCAGAGTATTGAATGATGGTTAGGACAGCCAACACTGAGTATTACACAGTTTCTACCTTCTACTACAAATACATTACGTGTAATACATTACACCACCATTGCCCAACACAACACACCCTGAATGTGATTTGCATACCTGGGTCTCTAAGAGCGTGCATATGTGTTCTCTCTAACAGCCCCTGAAAGCTGTTCACTCCAAATTAAATAATTCATCTTATTTTAAGAGCCTCCTTTGCCAGCACTCTCACACTCGCTGACAAAGAGGTAAACAGCTCCTCTGATCATGTTATCGATCAGTTAAAACAGCAACAGAAACGTGCCACAACATCAGGGCTGTGGTTGCTCCTGTATTATTTAGGCTTATGGAGCAGCAGACAATAGACTGACACACATCACCATCAATCAAAACTAGGACTCGGCAGCTACCAGAATTATAGTAAGGTACGTTTCCCTTACTCAGAACACAGAAACATGAGGGAAATGTAGATTTGTGGTATTTATACTCGGCAGGTAGGTGTAGCTAGTTAGCTACACTCATCTTCAAAAGAGCAGTTGCCCAAATAGCTGCACCCAGAAGGAATGCACTGACAGGAATGAAACTTGGTGGGTAGGTTTGACATTGTGAGACATGCCAATAATTCCAGTTTCATGTCGGACATGCGTATGTAAGCAAGGATGGGTCTCATTGTTGTACCTGACTGACCCAACAGCCACAGGGAGCATAAGTCATCCTGTTAATGCCAGCACCACTGGCAGATGGCTGCATGACAATGGACTACAGACTGTTATCACGACTGTCCTTAACACCACGTCACCATCACCAAAGACTGCAGTGGTGTCATGCCAGACTGGCATGGAATGGCAGCGGGTCATCTTCAGTGACGAGTCCAGCTTTAGTCTCGGTGAAGATGACCAACCAATCCGTGTGTGGAGGCACCGTGGTTTGTTGTCATATGTCCAAAAGGCCTGGTGTCACCACCCCTATGTCTCCACCTCTATGCCTGGAATCAGTATCACCATCCCCATACTAGGCTTCCTAGAAGTTCTTGGAAAGTTTTGGAACCAGACTTCAGTTATCAGAAGTAGAAACCAGCAGGGGTAGTTCTATAGCAGAGCTCTGTACTGATAGAGTTACTATAAACCTGAAATATTTGACAATGATTCATGAAAACTTTGTCCAGAACAGTAAAACATGCATCAGCGTTAGCTTAGCGCTAACATACTATTAGCTAAAAGCTCCACTTGTATTCACTAGCACTTGCATGACCGGAGAGGACATACAGCAATTGGGATTACACATGAAAGCAGACATGAGAACCGCTCATGTATCAGAAGTAGCGAGGCACGTGAGCATCCCCCCCCCCGCCCCACAACCCACCGCCAATCGCTCATTTGCGTGGCTGGGCGAGGCATATGTGCACGCTCATTACTATCTCCATGTTCTCTGCCACAGGGCATCAGCTTCAAGCAACTACATTTGCTATCTAATGAGCTGCAGCAGCGAGTCTTAAACCACGGAGAGAGGAGAGAGAGACATGGGCAAGGTTAGGCCTCTCTCTCCCTCGCCCCACTGCTTGCGACCCCTGGGCTTAACAGCCTGTGGAAAAGCGGCACTCCATCCATGCTAATGAATCAATCGGCGCTCGAGAAATGAATCACCTTCTACTGCATCTGCTGTCACCGTGATAGACGGCCGTCCGAGCCAGATTTGTCATGTAGTCAAGAAGTGAAGGCCCACAAGACCCCACAGTGTGGGACACATCAAGGTAAATATGGCCCAATCCAAAATTCAGCCGAGTTGGGGAATTAAGACCTGAACTAAACCCTCGGTGAAGAGGGTCAGTGATCGCTTGTTTCCTGCCTGTCCCTGCGCTAATACAACTCATTCAGTGTGTCGGCTAATGATCAGCTTTATGAGTTCTATCCCTATTCAGGGAGTGCAGCACTCTTTCCTGTTGCTTCTCTGAGGCTAAATTCACAAAGACTTCTCGGGATTAGTCATTGGCATTGATTTCAGTGTAAACCTCGCATTGGGCGGACGAAAGAAACCAAGGCGTGACTGCATGGGAAAATCAGAAATCATTGTCTGTGGAGGACATTTGACGCAATGGAACTTTTTATGGAGCGCTCGGTCTGTGAGCCTATAAAAGATGGGGGTGGGGGGCGGGGTCAGGGCTTCATTGAGGGCGTTCGTATCTTTGTCTATGATAGTGGCTGGTCTGGCTAGGCTCTTTTTTTATCCCAGCTGCTAGCAGTGAGATCTGTCAATGGGTGTACAATCCCACCCACAGCAAATACACAAAGTGCATTGTAATCAATTATTGGGAACAGTCTGGGTCTACATGAGTCAGGCAGTATTCCTGAGTTCTGCTTTCGGACTTCCGCTTTGCAACCAGCCAATAAGCTTACAGGATAAGACATGATGTACACATTAAACGTAAATATACATTATCTAAATGCATATTTAGATTATTCACTTAATCAATATCTGTAAACTGACAAAGCGGAAAGAAATCAGAGTAAGGGTCACCATGCCCCTAGAATTCCAATGACTACTTTCTTGGCAGGATCTAATCAACTGGATTACGCTGCTTAAATTACCCACTTAAATGATCAGAGGCCTACAGAAATATGATCATGCTCAGATTATTAAATGCATGGATAAACAGTCATTTTTGAATCACACCAAAATGTCGAATTTGCTAAGGGTTTTCTAGGTAAAGGAATGATGCTGTGAAAGATCGAGTTCCCAGAGATACTAGTTCCCAGAGGGTCTTTTGAGTGATGCAACCACTGCATCATTGCTGGAAGAGTTTGATCCACTTGGATAGGTAGAACGATCCTCCCTCCCCTCCATCACTCATGCTAGCCAATGATGCTAGCTGACAAACTGGCTGACAGCATTCTCCATCTAAAATGTTGAGCTGTCCACTGACAATGGTTTAGCATCAGTTTCAGAACGGATGCGATGGTGCCTTAAGCACACAAGCTAGTGTTCAACCTCCCAGCCTGCAATGTAGAATCATATAATATACAGGTCTACAGATAGGGGAAGAGTCAGAGGTAGGTAAGAGGTGCAGGGGAGATATCTATATTTCTATATCTATATATCTATTTTCGGGTATATATATGCATATACACATACATAGATGGACAAAAGGTAAACAAGATGTCAGTCTATATGTGCAAGTATAGCTGGACAATCAATCAAACCATCCTATATATCCAAATATGCAATACGTCCAAATACAGAGTTGTCCCATATATGGAAATTATGCTGTGCTCTGTATTTCTGAGAATCAATTCAGTGCAAATCTGTGGGAAGGAAATATTTCAGATCAGACTAAAGCAGGGGGATTTGCTGCTCTCCCTCAGTCTGTCCGTCATGTTATGTAACAGAGCACATCGCATAACTGAGCACATCGCTTGTGTCACGACCAACGACCCTGCTACGGTACGCCTGACAGTGGCGCAAAATTCAAACTCTCTGAGTGTCCTGCACTGGGAAAGTTTAATACGAGAATGCACCGTCTGC
>JAMWET010005509.1:37500-47690 GCA_024036415.1 Prochilodus magdalenae
GTCTCATAATTAACGATATGGTGATAAGGACCAATCGCAAGCAAGGGGAAGGTCTCAGAATGAATGACATGGTGATATGGACCAGTCAATGATATGGACAAATGGTGATTAGGAACAATCACATTCAAAGGAAGGTCTTAGAATGAATGACATGGTGAGTAGGACCAATCACTGTCAGAGGGAGGTCTCAGAAAAGGTGAGACCATCTTAGGATAAGACCATCTCTAGTGCCTGCCCGTATCAGAAAGAAACCAGGACCAGTTCACATTAAAAGGAAAAGCAGGTTCCATTGAAAAGTTCTGGAGGACCGTACGATCCAATCCTCAAAACCAACATCGAAACTTGTCAACATCGTAGAAGCAAAGACTGAACAAAACAGGCCTGTTTGTTTACAGTCTTAGGACCCCAGACCAATGTGTTGGTGCCACTCTGTACCCAGCAACATGCGGACTACAGTCAGTAGGGGTAGATCCTATTGGTAATGAACCATCACTGTGGTGGTACCCATAAGGGCATCGGTACCTAATGCAGTTCGAGTTTTGCACTGCCTCCATACATCCCATCCTGACTCTTAGCTTAGCATTAGCTGAATAATTAGCTTTAATTCAGCCGCCATTTTCAAAGGTTTTGATGTGACATGGTTCTTTTGCACAGAAACAGACTCATGGTGTTCTTTACAGTGGTGGTGAATGGAACCAGGGGTCATCAAGTCTACAACACAAATATAGCCATTATATTTACTATCCTAAGCCACCAGTGAGCCTACACATGTCTTCAGAGTATTATATGTGCTACTGATTGTAAAGGCTTTCTGTGGGACCACTCGTAGAGGTGGTTGTCTGGTTCCTATCGCCACCACTATGGACAATTCCGATATCGTAGAAGAGACCATGTCATACCAAAGCACTCTAAACCACATGTTGACCATCTGTGTATATGAATGTACATGGTACATATACATCACGGTACATGTGTCTTGTACAGTACCTCCTTTCTGACAGTCCTTTAGACTACGTGCTCTCTAGGTGTGGGTACAAGGTAGGTGTTTCCAATAAACTGGCAACTGATATGATTTCATTCATTAGGATCCAGGAGGAAGCCCCAGATCAGCAGCAAACGCAATGCCACGCTATCTGAGACTAAGAGCCCTAGTATGTTGGCGCTCATCGGTTTTCCGAGCCAGAAGCGGATGAGTAAAGAAGAAGGTTACATCGCATTCTCCTTGACCTTGACGGAAACCGCAGGACTGCCAGCTCACCTCATGCAGACGTGACGAAATTATGGAAATGGTGTGTTTGTGTCGGTGCAAGTCCACAGAGAGTGGCAGTTGATGGCTGGCGGGCGAGCAGGTGCCTTTTGGCTTTTCTTCTTCAGGCGCCGTGGTGCTGCTGCGTTCGAGCAGCAGGACGCTCTCTGCCTCTCTGTGGGTAAAATGGGATTGGATTGCCCCTGCTTGAAATGTGTCGTTCTCTCTCTGTCTCTGCCTCTACTCTTTCTCGCTCTCTCAAGTCTCGTCAAGTCGAGTTAAATCTCCTGATCAGATCCCCCTCCAAGTCTCTCCCATTTCATTTTGTTTGGGCCGCATGAAGAAAGCAATCAAACTGGGCTGCTTTCAATTTAGGCCTTGCCAACTTTCCTACAAGCATCCTGCAGTAATTACTTAGCGGAAAATCTGCTGCAAGGCAAGGCCACCATGACACGGAGCCGCACGGAGCCGCACCGAGCCGCACGGAGCCACACTGAAACACCCGAAAAGCACTGTCACTTTTAATTCACTGCTGGAGGAAATGGTCACTCTGGCAGATCACACATGCCCAGCTATGCACATCTGCGTTCCTTTAGATATAACCACATGACCAGTTGGTAAGCAGTGGTTCCGTAGTTTCTGCCAAATTCCTGCGCATTCCAATGACCACTTCGATATCTAACCGGAGTTATGGAATAACCGTTTGAAAGGAGGTCCATGCTTCCTCTATTCAATCTAAAGCCATGTAAATTCTAGGGCTGTACCCAACTAAGAATTTTGCCAGCCTTATGCAGGTCTGTTTTACGTTTGTCAGTCGACTTGAAGGTTCTCCGTCGACTTCAAGGGTCTCCAACTGACGATTCGGCTCGCCGACTTCTAGAGGGCAGCCCTAGTAAATTCCAACTCTAACTTCTTCTTCCTGGAACAAAGTTTTGAGATCACCATCCTATCCCCTCACTGTTCCTCAAGCCCTAAGTCATACCTCAGTTAAAAAGGGAAGAGGGTTCTGGCCTTCTGGTTCCAGACACAATCCGCACAGAACTCCTGACCCACTTTGTCGATCCCCAACATCATCCCATCTCATCCCTGTTCCTGAGTTCTATCAGTCCTACATTAACAAAAAAGGGATGGGAGGGAAGGGATGTCCGGCCTTCTGGTTCCTGGTAGAAGCTGCTCAGAGCTACCACCTAGTTTTGTGATCCCCACCAAGATCCAATCTTGTTCCTGTTTCTCAGGCCAATCAGTCATACCACAGTAAAGGGGTGGTGGAGAGGTTCCAGCCTTCTAGTTCCAGGCAGAATCCACACCTCCTGCCACATCCCCACCACTGGGGGGGAGGTTTCTGGCCTTCTGGTTCCGGGTAGAGGCTGCACAGTACTACCGCCCTAGTGTTGTGGTCCCCACCACCGGTCCATCTCATCCTCAGGCCTAACAGTTCTATCACAGCTCAAAAAAGAAGGCGGGTCGACCTGGACTTCCAGGCAAAGGTCACACGGAACTCCCAGTTTTGCGACCCCCACCAGCACCCCACCTCATCCCTGTTTCTGAGCTCTATCAGTCCAACCACAGTGAAAAAGGGCATGGAGGGAGTCCGACCTTCTGGTTCCAGGCGGAAGTGGTGGGACTCCAATACCATCCCATCTCGCCCATGTGTCTTAGGGCTATCAGGCCAACCACAGTTAAAAGGGGTACCTGCCCTCTGGTTCTAGGCAGAAGCCACATAGAACTCCTGTCTAGTTTTGTAATCCCAACACCATCCCACCTTGTCCCTGTTCCTGAGCCCTATCAGTCTTACCACAGTTAAAAAAAGGGAATGGGGGAATCCCAGGCAGACATCACATGGAACTCCTGTCTAGGTTCTCTCTCTTCTCTCAGTCAGTCATCAGGTTTCATGATAACACTGTAGACCAATGCTCACCAGTCCTGCCCCTAAGATACGTTGATTTTCGGGATATCCCTTTCAAGGCTATCTTCGGAATACCTTTATTGACTGGCTTAAGTATGCTTTGCTTGGGATAAAGGTGGCACCTGCAGAAAGTTAAATCTCCCGAGGGTAAACTAGGTATTCTCTAGACAGCCTCTAAGATTATTTACTATTCCCATGTATGCAGAACGAGATTTTCTGGGTTTAAAGACTAGGAAAATGATGCACCTTGAAATAAAGGGAAAAGGTTTTGGAAAGCCACAGCTGCTTTTGATGGATTGAGATGCCTGTGTTAGATGGCAACTACAGAAGGAAGCCAGATCCCCAGGAAACCACCAGCATATTCTGAATGCTTGTGAATATGGTAGTTACAAGCATCTCACGTAAAGGGTGGACATTCATGGACGATGGCCATAAGGAATTCCGGCCTACTCATTACACAGACACCTCAAACGACCCTAAGGAATCCCTGTGGTGTCAAACAATGCTAGCCGAGCCGGTAATCAATAGGCTAATAAGCTAGAATTGCCCTGCCCCCAGTTGTAGAGCATAAGTGAACACTTACCCTTTCAGCCAGGGGAACGAGGCCAAACGGAGGTGGGTATCTTGCAAACTTGCTAACTCATGTGACGAGCCATTACTCTCAGTTCTCTCTTTAAAAAACCACAACCACAGGAGGACATTAAGATGGTTCTTTAAGTGTTATATGAACCTTTGAAGAACCATTGGCATGGTGAGATGGTTCTTCAGGTTGATAGATAGAAGATGCTGTATGTGGTTCCATATAGCACCAAAAAGTGTCTGCTCTTGTTGCAATATCAAGCTCGTGGCAATAGGAGAACCCTTGGTTCTATGTAACATCCCCTACACAAAAAGGTTCTACACAGAACCATACGCAACACATTCTCCATCAATCTGAAAAAAGTGTTCGGGCATGCAAAGAATTCATGTACACATCCAGATTGTTGGTTGAGCATCAAAGACTCTGTACAGAACCAGGACTGTCTTTACTAAAGAACCCTCAGAGATCCTTGAAGAACCGTCTTCGTTTTAACCAAGTCCTTAAAAACAAAATCAAAAGTGTTCTAGTTTTAAAGATACTGTGGGCTGGAGGTTAGGGAACCTACGTTGTGGCCAGAGGGTCGCCAGTTCGATTTCCTAAACAGACAGAACACAACGGAAGTGCACTTGAGCGAGGCACCTAACCACCATTTGGTCCTTTGGAGCCTTGGATAGGGCTGCCCACTGCTCTGGACTAGTGTGCTCACTAGTGTGTGTGTGTATGTCGTTGTTTCTTTGGATGCACAATTGTGTTACATTCTAAATCTAAATTCAAGATGCGTCATCAGAAGGAGGGTTCTTCAAGCTAGAACACCTTACTCTAGAGAGCACCGTGGTACCACATCAGGAGAACCACAGGCTTGTTTACAGTGAGGTTTTGGCTGGAGCTGTAGCTTTAAAGTGAAGCAATGCTTGGAGCCTTGAGAGCTGTCCACTCCACAGCTCACTACTAGGAGAGATCCAGACAGATTTGAGACTCTTGCAGCCAGAATTGAGACACAACATTGAGCCGCTTGTTGCCGTGAGACGTCTGAAGCCTTCAGCCACTCCCAGCTGACTGTCGAGGCCCGGGAACAGGCATCCGAACCAGCGGACCTGCATCTCATTTCCATGGTGCTGTTTGTTTACCACAATCTCGCCTCATTTATCAACACAAACACCTGCCAGAGGCATAAAGCCACCTCTGAATCCTTTACACATAACAATTCAGGCTTATTTACACCTCCCTCTCTCTCTCTCTCTCTCCCTCTCTCTCCCTCTCTCTCTCTCTCTCTCTCTCTCTCTCTCTCTCCCTGGAAGTTGGGAGATGGATTTGTCCCCTTCTGACACCCTGATGAGTCAGTTGTGAGAAGTCATCTGTGACAGCCTTTCTCTCCTTCTCTCCTTCTCTTCCACCTCTCTCTCTCTCTCTCTCGCTCTTTCCCACTCTCTTTCCAGCTGAGCATTAGAGCATTATACAGAGCGCTAGATTCCGAACCTCCTACACAACTGCGGGTCAAGCGGAATGAGCAGGGACCTACATGTTGATAGGACATCAACTCCTTGCCTGACATTTACAGGCCCGGAAAAGAAAATCCAGGAAAAGCATGACTGAAGCAGAAGATGGGAAATATCAGGCATGGCAGACAGCACCGGTGCCTTTCTGGAATGTTTTTTTTCCGGAACAGCATTTTTTTGAAAAAAATAATCTAAACTAAAAAGAAAAAATTCCAGAGCAAAGTTTAAGTAGTTTGGCTAATCCAGCTCCAGAGCACGGATAAGCTGATAACACTGTCGTATTCCAGGTTGTTGTTAGGATGCTGCTTAGTAGTTGTGTGGTGGTTGCTAAAGTATTGCTAAGCTGTTACTATGGAATCTAAGGTGATGGTCGCTAAGGTGCTGCTAGGCCATTGCTATCATTTTCCAGGTGGTTGCTAAGGTGTTGCTAAGCTGTTACCATGGAATCTAACGTGAAGCTCGCTAAGTGCTGCTAGGCCATTGCTATCATTTTCTAGGTGGTTGCTAAGGTGTTGCTAAGCTGTTACCATGGAATCTAACGTGAAGCTCGCTAAGTGCTGCTAGGCCATTGCTATCATTTTCCAGGTGGTTGCTAAGGTGTTGCTAAGCTGTTACCATGGAATCTAATGTAAAGCTCGTTAAGTGCTGCTAGGCCATTGCTATCATTTTCCAGGTGGTTGCTAAGGTGTTGCTAAGCTGTTACCATGGAATCTAATGTAAAGCTCGTTAAGTGCTGCTAGGCCATTGCTATCATTTCCCAGGTGGTTGCTAAGGTGTTGCTAAGCTGTTACCATGGAATCTAATGTGAAGCTCGTTAAGTGCTGCTAGGCTATTGCTATCATTTCCCAGGTGGTTGCTAAGGTGTTGCTAAGCTGTTACCATGGAATCTAATGTGAAGCTCGTTAAGTGCAGCTAGGCCATTGCTATCATTTCCCAGGTGGTTGCTAAGGTGTTGCTAAGCTGTTACCATGGAATCTAAGGTGATGGTCGCTAAGTGCTGCTAGGCCATTGCTATCATTTTCCAGGTGGTTGCTAAGGTGTTGCTAAGCTGTTACTATGGAATCTAAGGTGATGGTCGCTAAGGTGCTGCTAGGCCATTGCTATCATTTTCCAGGTGGTTGCTAAGGTGTTGCTAAGCTGTTACCATGGAATCTAACGTGAATGTCGCTAAGTGCTGCTAGGCCATTGCTATTATTTTCCAGGTGGTTGCTAAGGCGTTGCTAGACCACTGCTCGGTTATATCAGCTGTATACTGTGCTGTTGCTTGGCGGCTACCCTAGGCTTTACTAAGGTGTTTCTAGACTGTTGCTATGCTATCCCGGGTGGTTGCTAAAGTTGTTATTATTGTAACAGTATCAAAGCTGATGGTTGCTAGGCTGTCACTTTGGTATCCGTCTCCCAACTCCTGCTGGACCATTGCTGTGGAATGCTATGTGGTGGCTAAGGAGTTGCTAGGCTGTTGCTTTGCTATCCCAGGTGTTTGCTAAACTTTGCTACATGGTTACTAAGGTGGTGGTTGCTAAAGTGTTCCTAGGCTGGTGCTATCGCTTTCCAGACAGTTGTTAAAGTGTTATTAGGCCATTGCTATGGTATCCCAAGTGGTTGCTAGGGTGAGTCCCATACGTTCCATTGTGGCCCTATCCAAACTATAATGATTCCATTAACCTACAGACTCCAGACTGCATGTACTCACTCAGGGCACTGACCCGCACTCCTCTGTGTGTCGTTTATTAGTTTATCGTTCTTCCCATACCAACCACAGCGTAGCAGGGAGTGGGAACCATATAAGATGTGCGACCATTCCGTGTTTCGTTTAGGAAAGTTACTATTCTAGTTTCAGATAACATTCCGACAAGGTAAAATACATCAGAACACTGCAACATTCCAAGGATGTTTCCAAGGCCACAGGTTATGTTACATAATAACAAAGGTCCTACTCAGCGCAACATTTGGAAAATGTTTTGGATGGACGTTACTGAATCCTGAGATTCTCGTTCTTCTACCTTTCCGGGAACATTACGGGAACATTCCGGAAACATTCTGGGAACGTTCTGGGAATCAAAACAAAACTTCCCACTGGAAACATCAATTGAACATTGCGTTGCATACTCTTAGAACATATTTAGAAGAAATCTTTTCTAACTTGGCGAGCGGTTGATGTGCATCTGTTCTGGGTAATCAGGCTCGTGTTCGGATCACAGCACCGGGATGCTATTCCTTAAGGATATGGCATTTATTGACTGGTTTAAAGGGCGTACCCACGGCACATGATCCCAAGAACAACCGCCTGCTTCTGTGGAAACAAACTGGATGAAATGCTCATTCCCATGACGGGCTAACCACGAGGCGACTGCTGTGTGTGTCATATCTTCCCTCCTTTTTCCAAGTTTCCCAGTCCTCTGGATGGGTAGCATTCCAAGTCATCTGAGGAAACTTAAAAACACATCATTCGCAATTAACACCTGCAGATATTAAACCGGATCCTCATCAGGGGCTCGTAGGGCTCTTTTCATCGCAAGTTTTTTACACGCAAACTAACAACAACAAAAATCCCTCAGCATCGCTCTCCTCTCTCTTTTCCCTTCTCCTTCTCTCTCTCCCGCTTCCCTTTGTTTCCACTCTCTCTTTCCCTCAGCTCAAAACAAAAAGGCGGGAATCCCGCGGAGGAAAAACAGTGCCTGTGCCGAATGCTAAAGTGATCCGGCAGCTGTCTTTAATATTTCAGAGTCCTCCTGGCCGAACACAGGAAGTAATGCACCATCCCGACGCTCCGCTCTTCCCAGTTTCCTTTATTGATCTCCGCAGTCGGAATGTGTCTGCTGACGTTGGGGAATCGGACACATTCAAAACAACTCCTGTCGGCCTCACAGCCTCAGCCTAAAGCAGCCGTCAAAAGGAGACATTGTAAACAGGCTCGGATGCGGAAACTTGTTAGGCCAGTGAACAGCAATTCCCACTTCCTTCGGCTTTCTGCTGACTCGGGGAACAGGTGAGTGACCTTCGGCCTGACGTCTTTACTGGTCACACAGAACAGCACATCACTACTATACCATACACTCACTGAGCTCTGCTGGGATCCACTCACACCAGCACAACACACACTACCACTGCAGTGCTGAGAATGATCCACCACCCACATAATACCTGCTCTGTGGTGGTCCTATGGGGGTCCTGACCATTGCAGAACAGACTACAGTCTACACTACAAAGTGCTATTACATGGTGTACGGTATGGAGCGTAGACACAAGCAGGTGTAGGTGATAAAATGCTCAGTGAGTGTGGGTGTACAGAGTGGATCACTGGTCTGACCACAGTGACACTGACCTGGTAGGGCGTATGGTGCCTGTATGAGCATCATGCATACACAGTGGTGTCACTGCAGTACTGATATTGTTTTACCCCCACCCACCACACCCCCACCCTCCAGCCAATAGCAGCTCTGCGGTCAGAAACTGTTTAAGCAGTGGCCTCTATATTGGTAATGTATGTGTATATGTTTATTCAGTATGCCCCTGCACACTCTTCTAAACCCACACGTTTGCGGCTCTGTCCTGCGTCCTTCTGCAGCGAGCGCAGCGCCGAGGGGAGCAGCGTTCGCACGAGCAGAGGAGGAATATTTACTCGGCTGCTGGAGCCTCAGTCTAATGATCACAGCTCCGGAGAAAACATATTCACGCGAGACTCCGAGTATCTTTCTCACTGGATATTCAAACAGTAATTACACAAGTCCGGCCCACTGACCGGCCCTAATCCACTTAATACAGAGGGAGGGGGGGGCGGTGGTGGAGAGAGGGAGGGAGGGAAAGTGCTAGAGAGAGAAAGAATAAGGGAAAAAAAGAAATGACAGAAAGAGAAGCAAAGAGATGGAGAGGGAGGTAAAGAGTTAGTAGGGAAGAGAGATAGAGAGAGAAAGAAGGAGAGAATGAGAAAAGGACAGCAAGATGGAGAGAGAAAAAGAGACAGACAGAGAAGCAAAGAGAGGGAGAGGGAGGTAAAGAGTTAGTAGGGAAGAGAGGGAGAAATAGAGAGAGAAAGAAAGAGAGAGCTAAAGAGGGAGGTAAAAATGAGAAGGGAAGAGAGGGAGAGAAAGAGATATCCATAAGACAGTAAAATGTAAAAGAGAAATAAGAGAAAGAGAAACAGAGAGAGAGAAAGAGAAAGAGAGAGAAAGAGAAAGAGAGAGAAAGAGAAGGAGAGAGAGAGAGGAGAAAGAGAGAAACAAAGAGAGAGAGAAAGAGAGAGAGAGAGAGAGAGAAAGAGAGAAACAGAGAGAGAGAAAGAGAAAGAGAGAGAAAGAGAAAGAGAGAGAGAGAGGAGAAAGAGAGAGAGAAACAGAGAGCGAGAGAAAAAGAGAGAGAGAGAGAGAAAGAGAAAGAGAGAGAGAGAGGGGAAAGAGAGAAACACAGAGAGAGAGAGAGAGAGAGAGAGAGAGAGAGAGAGAGAGAGAGAGAGAGAGAGAGAGAAGAGAGAGAGAAACACAGAGAGAGAGAGAAAGAGAAAGAGAGAGAGAGAGAGAGAGGGAGAGGAAGAGAGAGAGAGAGAGAGAGAGAGAGAGAGAGAGAGAGAGAGAGAGAGAAAGAGAGAGAGAGAAAGAGAGAGAGAGAGAGAGAGAGAGAGAAAGAAAGAGAGAGAGAAAGAGAGAGAGAGAGAGAGAGAGAGAAAGAAAGAGAGAGAGAGAGAGAGAGCGAGCGAGAGAGAGAGAGAAAGGGAGAGAGAGAGAGAGAGAGAGGGGGGTAGTGTAAGTGTGACATTCAGATAATGTAAAGAGCAGCTGCTGTTTGCCAAAATGGAGGGTCAGACAGAGGGATGAGGAGGGATGAGGAGGTGTGAGGAGCTGTGAGCAGGTACGAGTGCATCGTCTTCGTCTGAGAATCTTTCACTTCCCGAGATCATGGTTTGGTAATGTGTGCCTCCTCGGCTGGAGTCTGTCTGCCTGTGTGCTTTCTGATGCGTGGACAAAT
>JAMWET010005510.1:0-22500 GCA_024036415.1 Prochilodus magdalenae
AACAGTCAGTGAGGAGTCGTCTTGGATAAGTAACACCGCTTGATAGTCCCAGTCTAGGTGGTCAGTCCGTGGTCTGGAACACCCCTAACACAAAAGCTTTTTTTTTTTCCCCCTTTGTTGCATGTGGCTCCTTGAACAGCTACACCTCCTTTCAGACCTCCATAGTGTTGAGGTTAATGTTCTCCTCTGTCTTAGCGATAAAGTGCTGTTTATGTGATGAGGGGTCAGTTTGGGTGGTCTTCCAGATGTTCCAGGTGGTTGTGTTTGAGCTCCCGTATGAAGTATTCTTTCTTCGTCTCTCTTCTTCCTTATGCACGTGGATTATCTTGCATCTAATTCCATCAGAAACGTCGTCTGAAAAATAGAACAACTTGTAGTTTCAGGGCATTCTGACTGGAAGTGAAATGAGCGAGGGTTTCTCACTGACCTTTGCACAGTACTGTTTAATAGAGGTGCATTATTGATCTACAGGGCCATTTCCAATCAGGACTAACTCGCACTTTCAATAATTCACACTCCAGCTTTAGCCTGTGGCACCCAGCACCTCGAATCCATTACAGTATCCAGACAAGCACATCAGCACGTTTGCATCCTAACTGCAGCAACGTAAACTGAAAAAGCAGACTATGGCTGCACCATAAGGACACAACACACAATACACTATAGCCAATAACACACGGAGGATAAACCTGGCCTGGATTATTGGTTGAATTCGAATATTTTGATTAATCAGAATACCCAGAAACTTAGAGAGCTGTGATTGGTTAGCATGTTTTCAGTACATTGGCGTGCCCGCTATTAACACTGTGTCTTCTGTAAGGTAAAGGAGAATACATATTTGTCATATTGCCGCATATTTCATTGTTCTGATCATATTATATTGAATTGCATCATACTGTGTTGCATTGTGACGTCTTGTATCATGCAATATCATGTTGTAGTGCACTGTATTATATTATAATGCATTGTAGTATATCATATCATATTGTACCTTATTCTATTATGTTATTTAGGATCATATTGTGCTGGATTTAGATGTATTGCATTGTATTGTATTGTGTTGTACTGTATTTAAATGCATTGTGTTGTATCATATTGCAGAGATCTGCATCATATGATTTTGTAGCATCTCATAATGTACTGCTGTACTGCATTATGCCATATTTGTATTGTATTGTATCATATTGTATCGTACTGTAACATATAGTATCGCCATATAGTGCAATAAAGAATAAATGTGCAATTATCTGTAAATATTTTGCAATTATCTGCAAATAAGATTCTCCAGAGGTTTTGACTTTTATTATTTATAATGTTTATATTGTTATATATCGTTCTGTTCTTATTTTTGTACCTTGCTACCCCTTTGCTGCTGTAACACTGTGAATTTCCCCACTGTGGGACTAATAAAGGATTATCTTATCTTATCTTATATAGTGTCATACTGTATCATATTGTAACGTCTTATATCATAATGTATCAAACAGCACCACTCAGTTTTATATAAAAATATATCGCATGGCATAATATTATAGTTTATTGTATCGTATTATACTATACCTCATTGTATCATATTCTCTTGTAGTGTACTGTACTGTATCATATTGCGCTAAATTGCATTGTAGTGTATCATATTTATTTTTTTGTATCATATTGTATGGTATTATATCACTCTGGTATTATATAATATTGTATTGTTTTGCACTGTGTCGTATTGTGCTGTATAACATTCTGTTGTATCATACTGTAGCATTTACTTCTGTATTGTATCTTACCGTATCACACTGAATTGCAGAGCTTTGCATTGTATTGTATTGTATTGTGCAGTACTGTATTTAATGTATTGTGTTGTATTATATTGCAGAGATCTGCATCATACGATTTTGTAGCATCTCATAATGTACTGCTGTACTGCATCATGCCATACTTGTATTGTATTGTATCATATGGTATCGCCTTGGATTATATAGTGTCATACTGTATTATATTGTAACATCTTGTATCATAATGTATCAAACAGTATCGCACAGTTTTATATCAAAATATATTGCATGGCATAATATTATAGTTTATTGTATCATATTATACTATGCCTCCTTGTATCATATTCTCCTGTAGTCTACCATATTTTGTTTTTTGTATCATATTGTATGGTAATACATCACACTGATATTATATAATATTGTATTATTTGGACCGTGTCATATTATGCTGTATAACATTGTATTGTATCGTACTGTATCATACTGTAACATCTTGTATCATATTGTATCAAACAGTATCATACAGTACATTCTATAATATTTATATCAAAATATATCGCATGGCATAATAATATAGGTTATTGTATCATATTATACTATGCCTCCTTGTATCATATTCTCTTGTAGTGTATTGTACTGTATCATATTGGGCTAAATTGCATTGTAGTGTATCATATTTTGTTTTTTGTATCATATTGTATAGTATTATATCACACTGGTATTATATAATATTGTATTGTTTTGGACTGTGTCATATTATGCTGTATAGCATTCTGTTGTATCATACTGTAGCATTTACTTCTGTATTGTATCTTACCGTATCACACTGAACTGCAGAGCTTTGTATTGTATTGTATGGTGCAGTACTGTATTTAAATGCATTGTGTTGTATCATATTGCAGAGACCTGGATCATATGATTTTGTAGCATCTTGTATTGTATTGTATCTTGCATACTGTATTGTACTGCAGTACTGCATTTTGCCATACTTGTATTGTATTGTATCATATAGTATCGCCTTGGATCATAGTGTCATACTGTATCATACTGTAAAGTCTTGTATCACATTGTATCAAACAGTATCATACAGTACATTATATAATATTTATATCAAAATATATCGCATGGCATAATAATATAGTTTACTGTATCATATTATACTATGCCTCCTTGTATCGTATTCTCTTGTAGTGTATTGTACTGTATCATATTGTGCTATATTGCATTGTATTATATTATATATTGTATTGCATTATATCACACTGGTATTATATAATATTGTATTGTTTTGCACTGTGTCATATTATGCTGTATAACATTGTATTGTATCGTACTGTAGCATTTAGTTCGGTATTGTATCTTACCGTATCACATTGAATTGTAAAGCTTTGCATTGTATGGTATTCTATCATACTGTGTCATAGTGAACTGTATTGTATCCACTTGTATTGTATAGTATATATTTAATATTTCATATGTAACTACAGTGTATTGTTTGGTAATATAACCTACTGCACTGTATCCTATTGAAGTGTATTGCATTTAATCATATTGTATCATACTGTGCCATGGCTAGAATGCTAGCCTGGGCTAGTGCATTATAGCCTATTGGATTTTGGCTTGAACACTAGCTCAGCACAGTGTTTGTGTAGTATTGCTATGCTGCCAAATTACTATTCGAAATATTGAATGGCCTAATAAACAGTATTAGCAATTCAACATGAACCTAGTTTCATGTGTTCAAGAGCAGCTCAACACAGAGATACAACATTTCATAACCAGAGAGAGACATTCAAGTTGCTTTCCATCGCACTGGTGGAATGGCTACTAGGGGGCGTGCAAACAAACAGAAGGGCTCCTTGAATGGAGACGCCACTGAATCATACGGTACTGTGCATAACAGGTACAGCACGTCAGCCTGAGCAGCGTCTTCTCACATCCCTTTGACAACAACAGTGCTAAAACCTCGGCACTAAGCATCTATTCACTAGAGGCGTCCTTCACACCAAGCGTGGACACACTCGGTGTTCTCGGTGGCTTCTCTGTGTTCCCACAAAAGCCTGTGTGACTCCGACAGCTCTGATGAAACACCTTATTAAGGGAGTCAAAAAAGCGCAGAGTAAATGAGCTGAAGTTTTCTGCTGACAGAGGCAGGGAGAGAGGGAAGAGGAAGGAGAGGGGAGCGCGAGGGTGAGACGAGCGGGGGAGAGCTGGAGAGAGGGTGGGAGAGGGGAACTGGAAGGACGGCCCGGAGCAATAAAGCATGAACGAGGGAGAGAGAGAGACGGACGAGAGAGAGACGGAGAGAGACAACAAAGCTCAGCGCAGGACACGCTCCACAGTGTTGCCGTAAGACCCCTGCAATTAAAAGCCCACTCCAGTGCTACAGGCCTGCTTTTGGACGGGAGGTGCATCGATCTGTGAGCCAATATGCATATGACTGCATAAGGAAGAAGAGACTTTTCCCATTGATAACAAACTCGGAATGTTACGGAAACACAGCGGGAATCAAAACATATGCAAATGCAGGATTATGGCTGGATCCATTATGCATGAACGCGAGCATTAATGGCATGGATCTGATATTTCTGCCTAAATAACACATATGACATGCTAGTGCAGCCTTTGGATGGTTTTCCATTCCTCTGCTGGGATGCACAGGCCCCGTGGACAGGGACTGAGGATCTTCTCTTTCTTCTTCTTCTTTCCCCTAATCTTATTCAAAACTAGCTTCCAGGGCAGTGAGGGTCTCCTTCATACAGCACAGCATCCACAGTGATTCAGCAGAATAAGTTCTGTCAGGGATTCTCACTATTCCTCTTCCTGGTCTGGTATGTCTACTATGAATTATTCAGTATCTACTATGAATTATTCAGCATCTACTATGAATTATTCAGTATCTACTATGAATTATTCAGCATCTACTATGAATTATTCCGTATCTACTATGAATTATTCAGCATCCACAATGAATTATTCAGCGTCTACTATAGATTATTCAATATCTAGTATGAATTATTCAGCATCCACTATGAATTATTCAGCATCTACTATAGATTATTCAATATCCATGATGAATTATTCAGCATCCACTATGAATTATTCAGCATCTACTATGAATTATTCAGCATCTACTATGAATTATTCAGCATCTACTATGAATTATTCAGCATCTACTATGAATTATTCCGTATCTACTATGAATTATTCAGCATCCACAATGAATTATTCAGCATCTACTATAGATTATTCAATATCTAGTATGAATTATTCAGCATCCACTATGAATTATTCAGCATCTACTATAAGATTTATTCAATATCCATGATGAATTATTCAGCATCCACTATGAATTATTCAGCATCTACTATGAATTATTCAGCATCTACTATGAATTATTCAGCATCTACTATCAATTATTCAGTATCTACTATGAATTATTCAGCATCCACTATGAATTATTCAGCATCTACTATAGATTATTCAATATCTAGTATGAATTATTCAGCATCTACTATGAATTATTCAGCATCTACTATGAATTATTCAGCATCTACTATGAATTATTTGGCATTCACTATGAATTATTCAGCATCCATGACGAATTATTCAGCATCCACTATGAATTATTCAGCATCTACTATGAATTATTCAGCATCCACTATGAATTATTCAGCATCCACTATGAATTATTCAGCATCTACTATGAATTATTCAGAATCCACTATGAATTATTCAATATCTACTACGAATTATTCAGAATCTACTATGAATTAGTAGTAGTGGATTTACGTCTTAGGAGGTGAGCAAGCATGTGAGCAAGTTTCTGCAGTCGCCTGTTTAAACTCTTCATTAAAAAGAGAGAAGTTTGGATTTCTCATCTTTCGTGCCTCATTGCTCGTGAGCAGCTCAACACAGAGATACAAGAGATGCAGGGGATTAAGCATTCCGCATGGATACGGAGCCATCATGGAAGTATGCTGATAACAGCACACTTAGTGATGTGTCTACTGAGGTAGCTTATGAGCTGACCAGCTGCAAACAAGCTCAAACAGAAATCCACACTCTCATCAAAAACTGTCAGCTGAGTTCAGGTTCTGGCATGCAAAGTTGTGATGTGATCAGCGGGCATGAAACTCAGAGAGTCAGCTTTCTGTTTTTATTGGAAAACTAAATGGGAAAAAGGCGTTAGGGCTTTTCACAGGGCGGCATGAGTGGAACAAAGGAAAAAAGAAATGTACAGTATATAAAGCTCACCTGCGTATGAAGCTTTTCAATCTGCTTTTCATTGACGTTGGCGTGCTGGTACACCCTGCTCTTGTAGCGAAACTGTGAGACAAAGGAGAAGAAAAAAAACAGACATCCATTACTCCATTAACTCAGACGGAGAAGTGTTCAGGAGTACTACACGGCCCGCTGTGTTTTCCCGCGGTAGCAGCATGTAATGGAAGTGTTACGCTTGGCGGCCAGATTTCGCCACATGATGCCTCAGAGTCAGAGCTTTGATTACAGGCTGATATGCTGTTTAATTACCTCCAACAGGCATAAAAGACAAGCCGAATGGACGGCCTGATTCAATCAGCTGGGTGCATAAACACCAGAGCAGGCTGAACCCCAGCACTGCTTTCAGTACAAGTACATAAAACCAAAGGATGGCATGAAGCACACGCGCCCCTACGCCTGGATGAACTGGCCAGGGATTTAATTAGGCCCAGTGGATGAGGACTGAGGATCTTCTCTTTCTTCTTCTTCTTCTTTCCCCCAATCTAATTCATAACTACCGTCCAGGGCAGTGAGGGTCTCCTTCATACAGGACAGAAGTCACAGTGATTTAGCAGAGTAAGTTCTGTGAGGGATTCTCACTATTCCTCTTCCTGGTCTGGACTATGAAGTCACATCTTAGTGATTTAGCTATGACTTAGAGTATCTAAGAATTATTCTGTGAAGGCATTCTCATTCAGTATTCCTATTACTGGTCTACTATGAATTATTATATCTTACTATGAATTATTCAATTATGGAATTATTCCCCAGCATCGATATGGCATCCACTATGAATTATTCAGTATCTACTATTAATTATTCAGCATCTACTATGAATTATTCAGCATCTAATATAATTATTCAGTATCTTGTATGAATTATTCAGTATCTACTATGAATTATTCAGCAATTACTCAGTATATTTGGTGTTTCTGTGTCTTGTCGATGTTATTTTTGGGGTATTTTCGGGGTTTTCCTGAGGTGCCATTGCATTGGGAGATATACCTCCAGAGAGGGGACGCCCTTGGTAGTGGGCAGTGGATAGTCCCTCAGTGGCCTTTCTTCCTCCAGAAAGCAGCTCTCCCTGCCATCCACGGCTGGCTGGAACAGCCCGTAATTCAGTACATCCCTCAGACTTTGGGTGAGTGTGCACAGGATCTGCTGCTTGGCTGCCCAGACCGTGGCATCAGGCTTAAACCTCATGGATTTCTGCCAGAGAGCACAGAGAGACAGAAACAGGGCTCTATCAGGCTTACACAGGTGTACACGCGGACTGGAAAGATCAGCATGTGGCCCCTCGCCGCCTGCCAGCTGTTCTCCATCCACAGCATTTGAATACATAAAAAGGAAACAATGGGGTCTGTTATATAAAGCATTCCTCCATACGCAGTGTACTCTGGTGTACAGGGTGTATTCATAGTGGAGGAAGAACGCTGACCTAAGACCCAAAGCTTTGGTTCTGATTTATTTTACCTGACAGGAAAACCTGAGCAGCATGATAGAACTCACCACCTTGTGTACTTTAAAGGAAGAGTCCAGTGTGTTTGCCCTGTGAAAGCCTATTGTTGGTCATAACACCAAACAATACATAAGATGTCCATGTTATCAGCTCCACTGACCATATAGGACACTCTGTAGTTCTACAGATACAGACTGTCGTCCATCTGTTTCTCTGTATACTGTATTACCCTGTTCTTCAATGGTCAGAACCCCCACAGGACCACCACAGAGCAGGTATTATGTGGGTGGTGGATCATTCTCAGCACTGCAGTGATACTGCATGGTAACATGGTGGTGTGAGTGGATCAGACACTGTGTCCACTCACTGTCCACTCTATTAGACACTCCTACCTTGCTGGTCCACCTTGTAGATGTACAGTCAGAGACGATAGCTCATCTAGTCCTTCATCAGTGGTCACATTACACCACCCACAGGACGCTGCTCACAGGACGCTGCTCACAGGACGCTGTGGTGCTGCATAGTTTTGGTGGGTGGACGATTCTCAGTCCAGCAGAAACACTGAGTTGTCCAGCAGCACTGCTGTGTCGAGTCACATGGGCACAACACACACTAACACACCACCACTTTTGGTATACTGTTACTCTGTTTTTCAATGGTCAGGACCCCCACAGGACCACCACAGAGCGTCTATTGTGTAGGTGGTGGATCATTCATCAGTAAGTGTGTTAATATCCTGGTGTCCTGTAACAGCGTCCTGACAGCGTCCTGTGGGCAGCGTCCTATGACCACAGATGAAGGACTAGAGGGTGACCAACACTGCACAGATGAGCTACTGTCTATGACTGCACACTAGCAAAGGTTAGGCTCTAATAGAGTGGGACAGGTGAGTTGGACAAAAACAAGTGTCTAATAGACCTCACACTCTACAACACCAGCACACGGAACACACATGCTAAACACACTAACAAGTAAGCACACCCACACTACACCACACCCTCACGGGTCATGTCAATGTCACTGCAGTGCTGAGAACGACCCACCACTCACATCATACCTGCTCTGTGGAGGTCCTGTGGGGGTCCTGACCATTAAAGAACAGAGTAACACAGTATATAGAGAAACAGATGGACTACAGTCTGTTACTGTAGAACTACAGAGTGTTCCTATATGGTCAATGATAATGAGGGTAGAAGGTAGACCACCTAAATAATCTAGTGAGACATAATTAACCATATGATAATATTTTATGTATAGATATACCAAACCACAGAACATGGCCATTATTGTATATTGCTGTTGTAAGTGGAGACGTGACATCTTCTGAAGAAGGGCAGTGTTCATAGACAACATCTGGCTGGATGATGAATGCCGAGACATTTTCAATTACAGATGACTGAATTATACAAAGCAGCAGAAGAAAATGCAGTCAGCAAATAAACCTTAATGGGGCTGCAATTACGGCTGTGCTCTACGAACGCAGACAGGCTTCAACGGCTGCGACATTATTCCACGGCTGCTCCGCTCCATGTGCAGGCAAGCACGACCTCCACACATCCGATTTCATACATATTTATTTCTGTGACTAGGGGAGCAGTTTGTGTATGACGGAGCGCTCAGACCTTCTGGCTCAGAGCAGAGGAGTATAAGTTTTTGGTGGATCATTAACGGTCATTAAATTGTTCCATTGGGCTGTCACTGTTAATTATACTGTATTAACACAATGCTGATCATTTTTATTATTAGGTTGAAACAAAACAATGATTTAAAAGGGAAATCCACCAACCTTGCAGAACTACATGGCTAAGGTGTAAACAGAAACTTGGCTGAATTGTTAACAGTGGTGGTGATAGGAAGCAGACAGGATGAAGAGGTTGTAAACTTAAGGCGCGGTGTTGGAGACATCGTTTCACAATAGTTTTGAGATAATGGCTGTTTTTGAAATGGCATGCTACAGTACATACTACTCACGTACCAAATCTCCCCGGATGGTGTTCTAGTTTCTAGTATACAGGGAGAGCTATCTTAACGGTGTACTGCATCCCACCGCTGCCTCACCAGCTCTCAGCCTGCTTCAGCCAGAGAAAATAGCTGCGGCTAACACTGGGAAGCTAAACACAGTCAGCTCCCGTATAACTGGGGGTGTAGTGACTGTAGTGGGGCATGTGTTCATCAGAATGAGCCTCAGAAAGTTAAAATATACAGGTCTAAAGATTAATAAAAGATAAACTACTAGAAAGATTAGAGTGAAAAAATAAACTCGACTTTAGACTGAGAGCGTTCAGTAGCTTACAGTGGCATACAAATAGCCGAGGGTAGCTTGTAGAACGTGCTCAGATGAGCTAACGTTAAAAATCGGTCAGGTGATGACTCACTGAGAGCAGTTGTAGGTGAAATAGCAGCTAAGCTAGCTCTAAAGCAGGTTAGCAGTTAGCAGTCCTACAGTAATAACAGCTCTGAGGTAAATGTGGGTGTAGCGTCTGTAGTAGGGTATGTGTTCATCAGAATGAGCCTCAGAAAGTTAAAATATACCGGTCTGAAGATTAATAAATGATGAACTCACTTTAGAGGATCAGTTTTAGAGTGAAATAGCCGAGGGTAGCTAACCGCTAGGCTAACCGTAGCAGCTCAGCTAGTAACATGTGGTCTACAGACAGGCTCTGAGCAGCGTTAGCAGCAGGCTATAGCTCTAAACAGTGGATACAGCAATAATAGCTGATGAACTCACTTTTGAGGATCAGGTAGAGGAAATGCCGGAGGGTAGCTGATTGTAAGTGGGTTATGTTTGAGCAGTGTTAGAATGCTAGCCTCAGAAAGTAATAAGCTCTATAAATGTGGGTGTAGTGATTGAGGATTGATTATAAATGAAGTAAAAAATTACAGGTGGGATTAATAAAAGATCACGCACTTTAGTAGGATCATTTTTTTTAGAGTGAAAATAGCCGAGGGGAGCTAACAGCTAGGCTAACCGTATCTCAGGTGAACTGAGCAGCGTTAGCAGCAGCTAGCTCTAAACAGTGGATACAGTAATAACAGCCCTGAGGTAAATGTGAGGTAACTGGTCATGTGACTGTATTAGTATACTACACTGTAGGTCAGAACTTGTTACTGTACTGTATACCACACACAGGGGGCATATACAGTACGCAGTAAATATTACGATAGATAGATAGATAGATAGATAGATAGATAGATAGATAGATAGATAGATAGATAGATAGATAGATAAGGCAAATACACTACCTAATGGGCTTCCGCTTAACAGTTAATCTGATGAGATGTCTGAAACACACATACCCTGATATATCACACTCTTGTCTTAGGGGACTATTTTGCCCACACCCTGGTCGCGCCCCTCCACCATGAATGGATTCAGTGCACTAATCCATTATCTCAAAACTATTGTGAAGTGACATCTCCACCACCAGGCCACATATTTACATCCACTTCATGTAATAACCTTCTGTGAGGGAGCTTTTAGAGGCATTAAATCCTGTCTGGTTCCTATCACCACCACAGTGAACAGTCCTGCCAAGTTTCTCTAGAACAGGAGGGAACAGGACAAGGCGTGACTATATATATCTGTATATATATAGATAGATAAGCCAACTAAATGGGTGTTTAGAGTCCTAACGACTCTTCAGGCTTCCAACTGATGAGAGTCTGAAACAATACACATCCTGATATTCCTCCATATCTCCACCTCTAATATATATTCAGTGGTGTAAAAAAAGCATCTCTTTCTGCACAGTGTAAAAGCTCTAGTTCCCCTTTCAGTTTAGTGAATATTCATAATGCACTGACCAGTGGAATTACTCCAAACCTGCTTTACATATCATCGCTGAAAAAGAAAAACATGTATCTCCATTTTTGTTGATTTTTACTTTTCTGCCTCCTTTGATCACATGAGCTGTTTTTTACACTCTGCGTGAATTTCATTAAGCATGGACCAACAGAAATATCCCAAACCCACTTGGTAAGATGTCTGGTTCCATTGACTTCTATTCATATTAAATGAGGTTTTTGGCCTCTCCTGTAAAGTTGCCATTTTGGAGATACCAGTTTTTCTGTGGACAGCGATGTCCTTATGTCCTTGATGTCCATATCGTTGCTGTCCAAAAGTGTCTCCAAAATGGCAACTTTACAGGAGAGGCCAAAAGCCACATTAAATTTGAATGTAAGTCAATGGAACCAGACGTCTTTCCGAACACTTTTGGTCTATTTCTGTTGGTCCGTTTATCATGCAATTCTCACACAGTGTAATTGGCCGCTGCTGTGTTCAAATTATGTATAAAAGTCAAAATGGACAAAATTGGAGATACGTGTTTTTCATTGGACAGCAACGATATATAGAGAGAAATCCCTGGTAGACAGTGTTTGTGTTTATTTCCTAACAGAGGGAAACGGTTTACAGTGCTAGCAGCTGGAGTGCTCAGGTAAGTGGAGGAGGCTAGAGACTGGCCTGCTCTGCTGCTGAATTAGTTATTCTGAGCGCACTCTCAGCTCCATCCTCCTTTCTCCTCTTTCTTTAATCCATTTTGCAATGATGTGAACACAAACCACGATGCTGGAGGATAGCTGACTAAGCTAGCTTACCAGCTACAGGTCCCTGAACTAATGCTGTTTATTAAGTGCATATCATGTATGTGCTTTAAAAGAGATTAGGTGAGAGATTATGGGGCCAAGCCCTGAGGGAGGGAGGGACGAAGAGAGGGAAGGATGGGGTGCATCCACATATTAATGGATGTGGCTGAGCTGTGATCTAGTTTCGTTGAGTGCAATTTGGCAACAGACAGGTCAGAAAACTAGCCGGCTAGAACAAAACAACCGCTACTCCTCATGGGCAGTGGCCGTGGCATGGCGGATGGGGTCCAGTTGGTGTGGGCCCACCATCCACTATGGGCCTCAGCGTGACTGACCCCTGCCCCCAGTAGTTAGGCCACTGAAAAGAAAGGTTGTGGGATCAACAAAGCTGGGCTCTGAGGTGAGGCTGGCAGGTGTTCAAGCACATAGCCCTAAAAACCACCTATCCAGTGCTGATGGAGCGTTTGACTCCGTTTGGATAGGTTCATTGAGAAGAAAGCTCTGTTTCTGACACAGTTACAAATTATATCACTTAAATTACCCTGCAGCGCAGCTCTGATGAAAAGTGCAGCTTTTGTGCTCAGATTTACTCATTTACGTCAATGAGACGGTCCCTGTTGCGTAACCTGATCAAAGCTCACAAGTAAAAGGGCTCTTAGGGGTGATTTGTGTTCTGCCATGCGGCCAATGAAAAAAAAAAAACTACTATTGTCTGACAGTCGATTTACCCCGGCACAAGCCGTGTCTGAACCGCAGCTTGTGGCACGGTACAGGAACACTGTCTATTATAAAGGAGACAGTGTGTATTAAAGACTACCCTAGTCACTACTGCAATCATACCACTGTAACTGTGGTGTACTGTGTAACTGTTACTGGCTGCTAAATATCCTTCCAGATCAATAAAGTATCTGTCTGTCTGCCTGTCTGTATGTGTGTGTGTGTCTGTGTCTGTGTTTTTGTGTGTGTATGTGTGTGTGTCTGTGTTTTTGTGTGTGTGTGTTTCTCTGTGTGTATGTGTGTGTGTCTGTGTTTTTGTGTGTGTGTGTTTCTCTGTGTGTATGTGTGTGTGTCTGTGTTTCTGTGTTTCTCTGTGTGTATGTGTGTGTGTGTGTGTCTGTGTTTCTGTGTGTGTGTGTTTCTCTGTGTGTATGTGTGTGTGTCTGTGTTTTTGTGTGTGTATGTGTGTGTGTCTGTGTTTTTGTGTGTGTGTATTTCTCTGTGTGTATGTGTGTGTGTGTGTGTGTCTGTGTTTCTGTGTTTCTCTGTGTGTATGTGTGTGTGTGTGTCTGTGTTTCTGTGTGTGTGTGTGTTTCTCTGTGTGTATGTGTGTGTGTCTGTGTTTTTGTGTGTGTATGTGTGTGTGTCTGTGTTTTTGTGTGTGTGTGTTTCTGTGTATGTGTGTGTGTGTGTGTGTCTGTGTTTTTGTGTGTGTGTGTGTGGGTGTGTGTGTGTCTGTGTTTCTGTGTGTGTTTCTGTGTGTGTTTCTGTGTGTGTGTTTTTGTGTGTGTGTTTTTTTGTGTGTGTGTGTGTCTGTGTTTTTGTGTGTGTGTGGGTGTGTGTGTGTCTGTGTGTGTGTGTGTTTCTGTGTGTGTGTGTGTGTGTGTGTGTGTGTGTGTGTGTCTGTGTTTTTGTGTGTGTGTGTGTCTGTGTTTCTGTGTGTGTGTCTGTGTTTCTGTGTGTGTGTGTGTGTGTGTCTGTGTTTCTGTGTGTGTGTGTGTGTGTGTGTGTCTGTGTTTCTGTGTGTGTGTGTGGGTGGGTGGGTGCCTGTGTGTATGTGTGTGTAGGAATGTGTGTGTGTGTACCTGTGTGTACTGCTGTCTCTGTGATTTGTGTGCGGATGTAACCAAAGACAAATTCCATGTATGTGTTCACACCTGGCCAATAAGGCATGCCTCTGATTCTGATTCTGATGTAGATGCTGATTCTGATATCGATTCTGATTCTGATTAGTGAGGTGTTTTACACAGTGGTCAACGTCCATATTGCAGGCAATAACAAAAGCATGCTATCCTTTTATTAGAGCTGCCAAACTAGAGACAATAAAACTTTACCCCTGTTAGCTTGGGCAGTAATAATGCTTGTTGACTATTTGGTCAAATTTGACCATTTAAGGAGCGCTGCATTTGACATATGAGATAAAACAAGTTTCATCATTACGTATTTGTGCGATTATTCTGGAAACAGAAATAGAAACATGAAATCATAAAAACGTAGAGAAGGCTAGTGCTTGCTTTCATCACGGACCAACAGTGAGAGCAACAGCAGATGCTTGTGCCTCCATAGCCTCCTCTGTAGAGCTTGTTGGAGGGGAGCGTATTGTTTTCCACTTTGCTGTGAATTTGTTAGTTTGGAGGCTGTTGATTTATCCGTAGCTTCTCCCACGAGGACTGTCCGGCATAGTCAGTGCTGGGCTTTGCTTGTAAATGGTGTTGCAGACTCAAGGTAATTCTGTGGTACATAAATTATCAGCACTGCGGTAGAATATAAGGCATCAATAGACCCGGCTCTTTAAAGCTGTATTTAAATGAAAGGATTACAGTCACCCAGTCGCAAGCTTCGGTCTGCAACTATAGATTGCTGAAACCATTAATACACCATGTAGCTAATAGAACCTCCAACTCTAGGCTTCTTATTCAAACAGCCTTTAAAGTGAACCCCCAGCAGACCGCTCTGATAGATGCTGTATAATTCAATGAGCAGCAAACTAACAAAACCTAACGAATCTATCTTTGGACTTAAATGAAAATTAACTGAGCTACACCAATTTTTTGTTATCTGAATAAAATTTGAACCATCAGAAATTTTATATTCGTGCGTCAAAAACAAATGCACTTAGACCTGCACTAAGTGTTTATATGACAGGTACCAGTATCAGCATACACAGCAACACAGAAGGAGCCTGAGGGGAAGTACGAGAGATAGGCAGGGGTCGGGAACCAGAGAGTCGGATAAATGGGCAAATAAATCAGAGGAGAATCCAGAGATCCAAGTCCAAAGGTCAAAGAGAGGTCAACAGCAGATAAACAATCAAACAAGCGGTCAAAACCAAAAGGGAGAATCCGAGATGGAGAGGGTCAGAGAACAAAGAGTCAAGACCAGAGATAGAAATCAGTGAAGTACAGAGAGAGTGCTTAGCATGCAAACGAGGTTTGGCAGTACTTCACAATGAGGGATTGTAACTGAGGGGTATAAGTACTGGAGGGGAAATGAGGTGCAGGTGAATCTAGTTAAAATTCAGGAGAGCTGAATCAGGGAAATGAAGTGTGATTGGTGGGTTCGGCAGATGTGGCTGTGACGGCATTATGGAATGAACTGTGGGTCAGAGGTAGCAGATGGAGCACTGGTATGAGACAGTCAGTACAGACGATGGAGCACCAGTCTGAGACAGTCAGTACAGAGGATGGACTACCAGTCTGAGACAGTCAGTACAGAGGATGGAGCACCAGTCTGAGACAGTCAGTGCAGAGGATGGAGCACCAGTCTGAGACAGTCAGTGCAGATGATGGAGCACCAGTCTGAGACAGTCAGTGCAGAGGATGGAGCACCAGTCTGAGACAGTCAGTGCAGAGGATGGAGCACCTGTCTGAGACAGTCAGTGCAGAGGATGGAGAACCAGTCTGAGACAGTCAGTTCAGAGGATGGAGCACCAGTCTGAGACAATCAGTACAGAGGATGGAGCACCAGTCTGAGACAATCAGTACAGAGAATGGAGCACCAGTCTGAGACAGTCAGTACAGAGGATGGAGCACCAGTCTGAGACAGTCAGTACAGAGGATGGAGCACCAGTCTGAGACAGTCAGTACAGAGGATGGAGCACCAGTCTGAGACAGTCAGTGCAGAGGATGGAGCACCAGTCTGAGACAGTCAGTGCAGAGGATGGAGCACCAGTCTGAGACAGTCAGTGCAGAGGATGGAGCACCAGTCTGAGACAGTCAGTACAGAGGATGGAGCACCAGTCTGAGACAGTCAGTACAGAGGATGGAGCACCAGTCTGAGACAGTCAGTGCAGAGGATGGAGCACCAGTCTGAGACAGTCAGTACAGAGGATGGAGCACCAGTCTGAGACAGTCAGTGCAGAGGATGGAGCACCAGTCTGAGACAGTCAGTGCAGAGGATGGAGCACCAGTCTGAGACAGTCAGACATGAGGACTGAGCACCAGTCTGAGACAGTCAGTAACAGAGGATGGAGCACCAGTCTGAGACAGTCAGTGCAGAGGATGGAGCACCAGTCTGAGACAGTCAGTACAGAGGGACTGAGCACCAGTCTGAGACAGTGCAGGATGGAGCACCAGTCTGAGACAGTCTGTTCAGAGGATGGAGCACCAGTCTGAGAGAGTCAGTGCAGTTTGCTGAGCACGTGTCTGAGAGTCAGTGCAGAGGACGGAGCACCAGTCTGAGACAGTCAGTGCAGAGGATGGAACACCAGTCTGAGACAGTCAGTGCAGAGGACGGAGCACCAGTCTGAGAGTCAGTGCAGAGGACGGAGCACCAGTCTGAGACAGTCAGTACAGAGGATGGAGCACCAGTCTGAGACAGTCAGTGCAGAGGATGGAGCACCAGTCTGAGACAGTCAGTGCAGATGATGGAGCACCAGTCTGAGACAGTCAGTGCAGAGGATGGAGCACCAGTCTGAGACAGTCAGTGCAGAGGATGGAGCACCAGTCTGAGACAGTCAGTGCAGAGGATGGAGCACCAGTCTGAGACAGTCAGTACAGAGGATGGAGCACCAGTCTGAGACAGTCAGTACAGAGGATGGAGGACTTGTCTGAGACAGTCAGTACAGTGCAGAGGATGTGAGCACCAGTCTGAGACACCAGTGCTGAGGACAGAGCTACCAGTCTGAGACAGAGGATGGAAGCAGTCAGGATGGAGCACTCAGTCTGAGGACAGTCAGTGGTGAGTCATGCAGAGGATGGAGCACCCAGTCTGAGACAGTCAGTGCAGACAGAGGAGGGAGAGGGAGCATACAGTCTGAGGACAGTCAGTACAGAGGATGGAGCACCAGTCTGAGACAGTCAGTGGTGCAGAGGATGGAGCACCCAGTCTGAGACAGTCAGTGCCAGGGGGCAGAGGATGGAGAGCACCAGTCTGAGACAGTCAGTGCAGTAGCAGGATGGAGCACCTGTCTGATACAGTCAGTACAGAGTATGGAGCACCAGTTTGAGACAGTCAGTACAGAGGATGGAGACCATTCTGAGACAGTCAGTGCAGAGGATGGAGCACCATGTCTGAGAGACAGTCAGTACAGAGGATGGGGAGCCACCAGGTCTGAGACAGTCAGTACAGATGATGCACAGAGCACCAGTCTGAGACAGTCAGACTGCAGAGGACTGAGCACCAGTCTGAGACAGTCAGGTGCAGAGGATGAAGCACCAGTCTGAGACAGTCAGTGCAGAGGATGGAGCAACAGTATGAGACAGTCAGTACAGAGGATGGAGCACCAGTCTGGACAGTCAGTACAGAGGATGAGCACCAGTCTGAGACAGTCAGTGCAGAGGATGTAGAGCACCAGTACGGAGACAGTCAGTACAGAGGATGGAGCACCATTCTGATACAGTCAGTATACAGAGGATGGAGCACCAGTCTGAGACAGTCAGTACAGAGGATAGGAGCACCAGTCTGAGACAGTCCAGTGCAAGAGGACGGAAAAGCACCAGTCTTAGACAGTGGGGACAGAGACAGTAGCACCGGATGGAGACAGTCCAGTACAGGAGGACAGGAACACCAGTCTGAGACAGTCAGTGCAGATGATGGAGAACACAAGGCAGTCTGAAGACAAGTCAGGTGCAGATGATGGAGGCACGCACCAGTCTGAGACAGTCAGTGCAGATGATGGAGCATCAGTCTGAGACACAGTCAGTACAATGGCTGAGGAGTGTATGGAGTCATACAAGGACAGCCCAGATGAGACAGTCAGTGGCACGAGGACGTGGTTTGTCAGTATGGACAGTCAGCACGAGGAGTGTGCAGAGGTCTGGAGCAGCCAGTCAGTGATGGAGCACCATTCTGAGATAGTCAGTGCAGAGGCAGGGCAAGCACCCACTCTGAGACAGTCAGTACAGCGGATGGAGGCATCAGTGAATCAAGGCCAGTCAGTCAGAGGTTAGTATGAGACAAGCAGGTGCGTAGGTTATTACCATAATGAGGGTCATGTTTCCATGTTGTCTGGACACTGGAGCTGTCCGTTATATACCATTACCACACCTGCACGCAGTTGCTTGCAGTGTTTTTGTGTGGACACGTCAGTTGGTTTCATGGATAGACAGTTAGTTACAGAGTTGGGTGGCAAAACTTGTGAGTGACAGCAACAGCATCAGAGACAAATGAACACCAATCTGAGAAGTAAGAACACAAACTCTGCCCCACAAGAAACCTGCACGGGTTTTGGCTATACATGGTGTGCTGTGGTGCTCAGAGGGACTGAACAATGGCGGGAGTACACCTGCCACTTGCAGTGTTTTTTGGACGTGGTTGGTTTCGAATGGAGTTTAGGTTCCTGTGATCCACAGGGTTTGGATGGTCCTGATGTAAGCACACAAACCTTCCCCAGGAGTAAACTGCACGGGTTAACCATAGCCTGGGTATGAGTGCTCAGAGGGCCCGAACAAATTCGGAATCACAGAGATTGGAACCCTTATCATGACTTAAGAGCTGTACCATAAGGATTAAGCGAAGTGAGTTTTTCAGAGGGCCTTCAGGAGTGAAGCTCTACTTATTCCGTTTCCCAGCAGCACAATCTGCTCTTCCTGGCTTTCTGCGTCTCCTACAGGGCCACCGGCTCTCGGCAGGAAGCTGCTACAGTACGGAGCAGGAGGCAATTTACAATAATGACATAAACTCAGGCCAAACCACATGGCCCTTTCTGCCTCGGGCAAACGGCAACACTGTGCTAGCTTGCTCTGTGTGTGTGTGTGTGCTCTGTTTTACTCTCTTGATGGGGGCAAAGTGTCCCCATGACGACAGGAGACATGAACGTTCAGGAAAGGTGGGAACACTGTGCTTATTTTGTGTTTATGAGCCAATGGAACTGAGGTTGAAGTTGAAGGTGCATGTATGACAGTGTTTCCAGATTATCCACACTTAAGAGTAACTTAACACTTCCAGAACCAGGGTTTTCCCGGCTCCTCTGCTCAGCCGAACTCCACTTCCCAGATGGCATCCTTCGATGATGTCACACCCACATGTCCCCAACCCACCCAATCAGCTCTGGTCTAGCTCTCTGGAGTTCTAGCACCAGCTGACTTCGAACATAATCATGGGGGTGAGTTTGCTGTGCCCGGCCGGCGTTCGTTTGTTCAGGTTGAGTTCTGCGTGCGTCGGTCGGCCCGAGTTTGTTTTGTTCAGGTGGGGGTGAGTTCTGCTGTTTGCTTCAGCCCAGCAGTTCTGTTGTTCAGGTGAGTTCTGCGCACATCGGGCGGAGTTCGTTTGTTCAGGTGAGTTCTGCGCACATCGACCCAAGTTCTTTTGTTCAGGCGAGTTCTGTGTGCGTCGGCCCGCGTTCTGTTGTTTAGGTAAGTTCGGCGCACATCGGCCCGAGTTGTTTTGTTCAGGTGAGTTCTGCGTGCTTCAGCCCGATTCTTCGTTTTTCAGTTCTGCGTGAGTTCTCTGCGTCCACATCAGCCCGAGTTCTTTTTGTTCAGTGCGAGTTCTGTGTGAGTCGGCCTGTTCGTTGATTTAGGTTAAAAGTTCGGGGCATCGGCCCGAGTTGTTTTGTTCAGGTGAGTTCTGCGTGCTTCAGCCCGAGTTCGTTTGTTCAGGTGAGTTCTGCGTGCTTCAGCCCGAGTTCGTTTGTTCAGGTGAGTTCTGCGTGCGTCGGCCCGAGTTGTTTTGTTCAGGTGAGTTCTGTGTGTGTCGGCCTGAGTTCTTTTGTTCAGGTGAGTTCTGCGGGCATCAGCCTGAGTTTTTTGTTTAGGGGAGTTCTGCGAGAACCGGCCCAAGTTCTTTTGTTCAGGTGAGTTCTGTGTGCGTCAGCCCGAGTTCTTTTGTTCCGGTGAGTTCTGCGGGCGTCTGCCTGAGTTCTTTTGTTCAGGTGAGTTCTGTGTGCGTCAGCCCGAGTTCTTTTGTTCCGGTGAGTTCTGCTGCGCGTGCTAATCGGCCGCTCCCAAGCTTTTGTTCCTGTGAGTCTAGTTGCTGCAGCCCGAGTTCTTTTGTTCCGGTGAGTTCTGCGGGCGTCTGCCTGAGTTCTTTTGTTCCGGTGAGTTCTGCGGGCGTCAGCCCGAGTTCTTTTGTTCCGGTGAGTTCTGCGGGCGTCAGCCTAAGTTCTTTTGTTTAGGGGAGTTCTGCGAGAATTGGCCCGAGTTCTTTTGTTCAGGTGAGTTCTGTGCACGTCGGCCCGAGTTGTTTTGTTCAGGTGAGTTCTTTTAAGACAGGTGTTTGTTCTTCACACCTTTTTTATGTTGAATATTTAAATATATTTGAAAAAATATATACAATACATACAATGGGCCATAACTTTTGCACACTGGAGATGCAGCCTTTCAGTTGCACTCAAATGCTAAACACACTGACCGAAAGAAAAGCACTGACTAACTGAAAGGGATGCTCAGTAGCAGCGGCACATGAGACTGAGGTCACTATGCTTAATGTCAGCTGTCAGCTAGAGGAGCATACATTGTCCCAGCACTGCCCCCTCCATCACTCTCTGGACTGATGGAGCTCCATCCAGTACTTCTGCGTCCAACATCAGCACTTGGCCTCACTAATGACCTCTTGGCTGAATGCAGTCAAATCCTCACAGCAGTGTTCCAACATGTAGTATCATCTAGCCTTCTCAGAGAAGGAAAAACTCCCTATTTCATTCAGGAAATATATATGTATATATCCTATAGGGTTAATGACAACACCCCACTGAGACAGTAAAACCAGTATACGTGTGTGTGCATGTGTGTGTGCGCTCACCGACTGCTGCAGATCCGGGATAACCACACAGATGAGTACCGTGTCTCTCTGGCTGCTGTCCAGGCGGCCGCTGGTTGGGCGTTCGGTGCACGGCTTATCGTCTCTCGAACTGTCCGAATCCGAGCTGCCCGAGTCCGAGAAACTCCGAGCCATCTCCTCCTCGCTGGACATTAGACTGCGTGGCATTGTCAGCCCTGCGCCCGGAGGAGATCAGATTAAAGAGATGGTAAGTTACATGAGCTCACCAGAAAGAGTCCCCTGTGACTGAAACGTACCTAATAGCCTGTTACACCTCCACCAGCACCAGTAACAGATGGGACTGGATTAGATAACTTTTATTGGGATTTTTACAGATATGGACTGATTTAATCTCAGTAACCTGTCTGGCCATTTAATCCAGCTCTGAAATGATGGCTGATTAAACCGAACCCCTTAGGTTCTCAAGTTACAGTAAGAAACAAGCCTACAGGTGTTGAGACACACTGGTTAAACCAAGAACTATTCCTGAGCCTGGATCTGGACTGTCCCTTTTCCAGGAACAGGGTTGGATGAGGACGCTCTATTATAATATCCATTGCCTCTGTTTTATGAACGGTGGACGAGAAGAGCTGGTATTTTGAAGCACAAGCAGCAGATAGAAGCCAGCCTCTACACCCGCTGTGCCTCATTCAATTGCTAATAGAAGTACGTCAATCAAGCACATCGCAAACCGTGCGACTTAGGAGGAGAGAAACAAAGGCTGAGGCAGCTTGTTCACCGCGATATATCAAAAGGAGCATGAGCTCATCTCATAATAACAAGAGCCTTAACTACAGCGGACAGTTCGGTTCCTTATTCCGGCCTTGAGCTGGGAGGCAAACCTACCCAGCATGCGACGCATGCCTGGAAACACCCCTTACGGAATGCTGTACGGTAGAGCAGTTCATAAGACCAAGAAGACGATACAGAAAAGGCACGAGGCAGCCTCATTAAACTGCAGCTCCGTTCTCCATCCTTCCCGTCCCTTTGATCCTCCTCTGATAGGCTTTCTCATTAGCTTCTTCTGGGGGGCGACCTTCGTGTTTCACAGGGGTTTTCCAAGACCTCCGCTTCGACACAGGCACGTAACAAAGCCCAGTAATTGGACAGGGACGTGGATGAGACCATCACCGCTCCCGGTCTAATGCGGCAAGATGGAGAATTCAGGATTACCTGGTGTTTCGATCCTGGTATTCCAAATGCCACACGCACTGCGAGCAGGGCAACAGGTGGACGGGACGTCAGTGAGGGAACTCTACGGAAAGGCCTCCATGGCACCTCGCAGCAGGATCCATCCCTAAAGCAACACAAACACAAAGGTTCCTTTACAAACATGGAGCTTTAGATTATTCAGAGTAATGCCGCACCGTGTCCGGTAGTGTGTCCAGCATCCCGGAAGAATACAGAACAAAGCCTCAGGTCGGGTCTGCCGGACGTTCTCATTATATTTACAGCATTTAGCTGACGCTCTTATCCAGAGCGACTTACAGGGTTAATCATGTTACAGGTGGGCCA
>JAMWET010005510.1:30000-108280 GCA_024036415.1 Prochilodus magdalenae
GAGGTTCCTAATGGTGTCCTGTGATAATCCAGCCCATGCAGCTTGAATATCCTCACACAGTTCCTGCAGATGGTGCAGTAAGGATGGAGGTGGAGTGATACCAGGCCTTCTGGACGTGTGTTCACGTGACAGCAAACTGTTCATCTTGGTGCTGACCACGGTGCCTCCACACATGGAGTCATTGGTCGTCTCCACCAAGACAAAACAGGACTCGTCACTGAAGATGACCCGCTGCCATTCTGGGTGACTCCATGACAGTCTGGCACAACACCATTGTAGTCTTTGGCGACACTGACGTGGTGTTAAGGGCAGTCATTGTAGTCCTGTGTTGTGTAGTCGTCTGCCAATGGTGCTGCCCTCACAGAGGGCATCACTCGTTCTCGTGGCTGCTGGGTCAGTCAGGTACAGTGATACGGCGCGTCCTTCATCACATGCACGGCTGAGTGTGAAACCTGAATCCTCCTCATGTCTCACAACGTCAGACCAGCCCACCAAGTTTCATTCCTGATGGCTGGGTGGAGCTGCTGGTTGGGTGGAGCTATGTTGTTGGATGATGAGTGTATATAATATAACTACTGCACTGATATAGAATATTGCAGTTATTATATAATACATGGGCTTCGTATCGCACATGTACGATGAGTAGCTGATTCCAGTGTGCATGGTGCCTGTGCTCTCCTCGGAGCAGTTCCGGCTGCACAGCCTGACAGCTGCAGGAAGGGAAGACCTGGGATGCCTCTCCTTTATCCAGTGTGAAAGGAGCAGTCTGTCACCGAAGGAGCTCTCCAGTGATGTCAGAGTGCTCTATATGGGCTGGGTGTTACTGTCCATCATGCACGACAGTATCGCCCTCATCCTCCTCTCCGCCATCACTTCCACCGGCTCAAGGAGGACGCTGCCGGAGACAGAGCTGGTCTTCATGATCGGTTTATCTCCTCCGCTGCTGCCCCAGCAGACCACCCCGTAAAACATGGCTGGTGCCACCATGCTGGTAAAAAGGTCTTGAGGAGTGGCCCCTGCACTTCAGAAGACCCCAGTCTCCTCAACAGGTCCTTGTCTATAAAGTATCCCGTCTCTCAATAAAACAATGCTGGTGTGAATGATGGTGTAGTGTAGGACCCACTGTTCCTTCCGCCTTCATCCTTCTATCCCAGAAAAGCAGATGGAGAGGAAGCTACTGTGAACATAACGTATCAGTTATGGGTTGTTCCATATTCAGTATTGCACATAACTGTAAATCTGTGAATCAGCTTTATTGCTCTTGTGCTGGTCTTCCTATCCGGTTTGGACCAGAGGAGGAGGGGTTCCCCCTCTGAGCCTTGGTTCCTATCAACGTTCCTTGCCACTGTGGCCCCTGGGAGGGGTTGGACCTTGTGTCACACCCTGCCCTGTCCTGTTCATGTCCATGTGCTGTTTGTCTCCTGTCTCTGCCCTCTTGTCAGGCCCCTCACCTGTTTCTGGCTCCGCCCCTTCCCAGGTGTCTCTCGTTAGCCCTTGTTGTTTTATACTCCATGTTGTGCCCTTTGTTCTTGCTTGCCGTTTGTTCCCCTGGCGGTGTCTTTTTTGTCTCCCTGTCCGTTAGTTTATCTCCTTGTTGGCTGTTTGTGTAATCCGGGTCAGTATTCCTCAGTTTGCTAGTGTGTCTTTGGTTTGTTGTCTTTGCTTCTCGTCATTAAAGCACTCGCGTGTGCATCCCGTCTCCTCGTCCTGTCCCCGTGTAACACCTGGGTTCCCTGTAAAGCTGCTGTGACTTGGCTAATAAAGTACGTTTACAGCTTTTGTTCATTTTTATTTAATACAATATTCATTTATTTAAACTGCAGACATATCAAGCTAAAGTCTCCCAAGACGTACCATGTGCTGTCACTATCCTGCACTACGAGGCTTCTAACCGAATATTAGTTCTCCTTTCTTTTATTTCACCTAAAAACTTTTCATAATTTTTATTTTTTTTAAACTTTCATTTTCAGTCCACATGTAAAGTACTAGTTTTAGTGAATATAAGATGTGACCATAACTGAGCTGTGGATAATGCAACACGTCTCGGACGTCTTGGCATGGAGTTGTAGAGGCTCCCAATGCTGTAGTATAGGTAAGGTTAGTTACTAGCCAGCTCCACATAACTAGCCTTAGCATAGCTAACTAAGTGGTATGAGGGCTTAGCTTATTCACATGGAGGCTCGTTTTATTTCCTGTCCTTCATTTCCTTCTCTGCACTGCAGTGACGCTATTGGCTCTCCCCTGATCTCCCGGACTCCATTTCCCATAACCCACCACCCAATGACATCACTGTCACATGTCCCCTATCTCCCAATCCCTGAGTCACCTGAGTCTTGATCACACCTGTTGTTAATTTAGTCTGTTTGTATCAACACTCCTTTCTCACGCGGGTCATTGTGTAGTATTGCCAGTCTGTGCGTACCGAGCGGTTCTGATCGTTTGGCTGGTTTTGACGTCCGCTGGATTCTTGACTCTGATTCTGTCTTGCCCTTCTGTTGCGTCCGCCTTGCTCTCTTTGCTGTGTTTGAATACAAATCTGTTAAATAAGCCTCGCCTTGATTTTAGCTCAGCACTTGTCACAATCTGTTTGTCCATCAACACAACATGGTGGTGGTGTGTTAGTGTGTGTGGTGCTGGTGTCACTGTGTCCGCTCACTGTCCACTCTATTAGACACTCCTACCCTGCTGCTCCACCTTGTAGATGGACAGTCAGAGACGATAGCTCATCTGCTGCTGCACAGTGCAGTGTTGGTCATCCTCTAGTCCTTCGTCAGTGGACACAGGACGATGCCCATAGGACGCTGCCCACAGGACATTGTTGGCTGGATAGTTTTGGTTGGTGGACGATTCTCAGTCCAGCAGTAATACTGATGTGTCAGATCCACTCACTAACACATCACCATGTTAATGTCAATGCAGGTGCTGAGAATGACCCATTAACCACGTAATACCTGTTCTGTGGTGGTCCTGTGGGGGTCCTGACTGGAAGGACAGGGTAATACAGTATATAGAGAAACAGATGGGCTATAGTTTGGAACTGTGGAACTACAAACTGCTCTAAAGTACCTAATGAAGGGGCCGGTCAGTGTATAGAACTGAATCCAAAGTCCAAAAACTCAAATACATTTTATTTAGCATGTTTAATTCCCAGTAGAGGACGTGTTAACTCATTCACACTTACAAAATGAGCAAAGCAATATTTGTGTTTGTATTCCGCACTATACAGTCATTAAGTAAAGTCTCTGAGACTCAGCACAAGCACTGTGACATATTTTTAATTTTGATGTCGTCGATACTGTACCATATGTCAGGATCGCGAGCATGCACAGCTACAGGCCTGATCAGCACATCTGAGCCCCCTGTTCTCTGTCATGTTAGCTGTCCTCCGTAAAGATATGAATATACCCGCATGTACAGCGTCAGCCAACAGCGTGCTTCATTTGGCAGGTAATGAGCTGGAATTCTGCTGAAAGGACAGTCTGTGCTCATATCTGACTTCCTCACTTGTGTTACACTGATAAACAACAAAAGCATTGTTCAAAGCGCTTTGCTCGTCTTTACCAAGGTGGGCAGGGGGGCCGTAAAATCCACTGTACAGCAGTGGAGAGCTTTCAGAGCCTTCAGAGATGACCTTCTAGCAGCAGTTACTGATGTTCAAGGTTTTTCACTGTGATAAACTCTCAAGCCCCCCAAAAGCACTGCTACGTCCCCCAAAAGCACTTCCAAGACCCCCAAAAGCACTTCCAAGACCCACCCCAAAAGCACTGCCAATACCCCCTAAAAGCACCGCCAAGCCCCCTAAAAGAACCGCCAAGCGCCCAAAAAGTGCTACGAAACCCCCCATAAAAGCACTCCCAAGTCCCCCCAGAAGCACTCTCACAATCCTCCTAAAGCCCCCACAGCACCTCTCCACCTCTATAAGCTCCTTTTGCCCTCTGCCTAAAGACCCCAGGGTCACTAAATTAGCCCTTGGGCTTTACGGTAGCAGGGACTAAGAGCCAACAACCAGTGGTACCACAAAACAGAGGCACTTTCCATTTGCCCTGAAATAACCCTTTACCCCACATCACTCAGTGTCTATTATCCCTGGTACATGATGACTCGAGCCGTTAATGGAATATCACTATCTGTTGTGCTGTTGCCGTGCCGTCGTTTGTTTGCATGCACTGAAAAGCACCTAATTATTTTTTTCTACAGGACAGGAATTCTGTCCCGGCGGGAGTTTAACTATCTTGGATCATGATTCATTCCATTAAGACTTACAGCAGAGCTAACAGAACCCAAATAAACACAAACACACGCGCACATGCAAACCACACGTGCACACTGACCTCAAAGCATAATTCCTCCTCACCAATTAATATTCAGACGTTCAGAGCTTTTCCTTTACGAGCTCATCAGAGAAAAGCGTGATGGCTCTGTTTAGTATCCCTCGCACCAGGTAAAGGTGGAAAACTCTTACTGACGCAGGCCAGCAGGACCACCAGGACCACCAGGACCACCGGGGAATCAAATACAGAACACTGAGGGGCTGGAACTGATCCAGGAACACTGCACTGGTCATCAGTACAGAGCTGTATGAGATGTGCCTCTGTGTGATGCTCCTGTCTTGTGCAATGAATGGTGCTAATGCTGGATGTACCAAAGCAAATCTCTAAACCCCTTAACTAGAGACGAGGCCAATCCAAAACCAAGGACTGGGCTGACATTACAGCTGAAAGATGATGTCCACATTCCAGTTTCAAAGAGCCAATCAGCACTCAGTAGCAGAAATGCCAGCCAATCAGTACTCAGTAACAATAATGCTAACCTCTCAGCACTTAGTTGCAGTCAGCTAAACAATCAGCACTCAGCAACAGTAATATCAACCAATCAATTCTCAATAACAATAATGGCAACAGATCAGCTCTCAGTAGCAGTAAGGCTAATCAGTCATCATTCAGTAGCAGAACTCAGTAGCAGTAATGCTAGCCAATCACTACTCAGTAGAAGTATTGCTCACAATCAATACTCAGTAACAGGAATAACAGCCAATCAGCACTTAGGGGCAGAAATGCCAGACAATCAGCATTCACTAGCAGTAATGCCAGCCAATCAGTACTCACTAGCAATAATGCCAGCCAATCTGCACTCAGTAGCAGTAATGTTGGCCAATCAGCATTCAGTAGCACTAATACCAGCCAATTAGTACTCAGTAGCAGTAATGCCAATCCATCAGCACTTGCCAGCAGTAATGCCAACCAATCAGCACTCGCCAGCAGTAATGTCAACCAGTCAGCACTCATCAGCAGAAATCCCAACCAATCAGCACTCACCAGCAGCAATGCCAACCAATCAGCTCTCAGTAGCAGTAATGCCAACTAATCAGCACTCACCAGCAGCAATGCCAACCAATCAGCACTCAGTAGCAGTAATGCCAACCAGTCAGCACTCGCCAGCAGTAATGCCAACCAATCAGGACTCACCAGCAGCAATGCCAACCAATTAGCACTCAGTAGCAGTATTGCCAACCAGTCAGCACTCGCCAGCAGTAATGCCAACCAATCAGCACTCACCAGCAGAAATGCCAACCAATTAGCACTCTGTAATAGTAACCTTAGCCAATCAGCACTCAGTAGCAGTAATGCCAACCAATCAGCACTCAGTAGCAGTAAGGCTAATCAGTCATCAGCAGCACTCAGTAGCAGTAAAGCCCAACCATCATTGCACTCGCCAGCAGTAATGCCAACCAATCAGCACTCACCAGCAGAAATGCCAACCAATTAGCACTCTGTAATAGTAACCTTAACCAATCAGCACTCAGTCGCAGTAATGCCAACCAATCAGCACTCGCCAGCAGTAATGCCAACCAATCAGCACTCAGTAGCAGTAATGCCAACCAATCAGCACTCACTATCCGTAAGGCCAACCAATCAGCACTCAGTAGAAGTAATCAGCACTGGCCAGGAGTAATGCCAACCAATCAGCACTCGCCAGCAGTAATGCCAACCAATCAGCACTCACCAGCAGCAATGCCAACCAATCAGCTCTCAGTAGAAGTAATGCCAACCAATCAGCACTCACCAGCAGCAATGCCAACCAATCAGCACTCGCCAGGAGTAATGCCAACCAATCAGCACTCGCCAGGAGTAATGCCAACCAATCAGCACTCACCAGAAGAAATGCCAACCAATTAGCACTCTGTAATAGTAACCTTAACCAATCAGCACTCAGTAGCAGTAATGCCAACCAATCAGCACTCAGTAGCAGTAATGCCAACCAGTCAGCACTCAGTAGCAGTAATGCCAACCAATCAGCACTCAGTAGCAGTAATGCCAACCAATCAGCACTCAGTAGCAGTAATGCCAACCAATCAGCACTCAGTAGCAGTAATGCCAACCAATCAGCACTCAGTAGCAGTAATGCCAACCAATCAGCACTCAGTAGCAGTAAGCACTGCACCACACATGCTGGCTCTCTTGGCCCGAACTTGACCACACACCTCTAGGCTTTATGTAGAATGCCAACCTGTTAATCCTGGTTATTCATAAGGCCATTACCTTCAGCTAACCCGTCATGATCACGACCGCCGTACTTTCGCTGTGTCTGCTTACCAAAGCACACATGACTCACATTCACTCCTCTCTGTGTAAGTTAGAATGTCTGGGCCGCTCTCCAACACTTTCACAGAATGCTTTATGCAGCATTAACACAGCAGAGCCAGGTCAGGTCAGGCTGCTGGGACGGTAATGCGCAGTGTAAACAGGGCCAGAGTGGAAGGCAGTTCCAGCCGAGAGGCGCTGCGCTGCTTTGCTGGAGGGGAAAGAAAGAAATCAGCCCCAGGGAAAAAAAGCCGCTTCAGAACCATGGACAGCAGCGATCCCTGACAGTTCCCGGGGAGCAGGGCGCTGTGCAGAGCAGGAACAGGAAAAACAAACTCTCAGAGAGGGAGGCATCGGGAGGGCGGCACCATTCATAAAACCAGCACAGAGAAGCTTAATATTTCATAAACGTCTTACGATATCACCCAGGAGTGCAGCAGTTCTAACAGTGACGGGCCCCGAGACAATCTCGCAATATTACACACTTAACAGCCCACATAACACACATCCTCATAACAGAGGGAGAGAGAGAGAGAGAGGGGGAGAGAGAGAGGGAGGGGGGGAGAGGGGAGAGAGGGAGAGAGAGAGAGGGGGAGGGAGGGAGAGAGAGAGAGGGAGGGGGGGAGAGGGGAGAGAGGGAGGGGGGAGAAAGAGAGAGCAAGAGAGAGAGAGAGTAAGAGTGAGAGAGAGAGAGAAAGAGAGAGAGATGGGTAATGAAAAGCTGCTGATGATAAAAAGGAAGAAGAGTGCATGTGTGACGAGGAGGTTAAATAAAGTATGCGGTTTGATTTGGGCCACAGAACGAGCTGAAGGAGAAGGAGTGGAACAGCCAGAGAGAGAGAGAGAGGGTACGGTAGAATAGATAGAAGAATATAAGAAATAAAGAGGGGAAGAGAAGAGAGAGAAAAAAAATAAAAAGAAGAATTTTAGAGAGAATGAGAGAGAGAGAGAGAGAGAGAGAGAGAGAGAGAAAGAGAGAGAGAGAGGAGGGAACGTTAGAGAGCGAGAGAGAAAGGGAAAATAGAAAAAACAGGAGAGGGGGATGGTTGTGAGAGACGGTAGAGAGAGAGGAATAGGAATAAGAGCGAGGAGAATGGTAGAGAGGGATATGGGAGAGAGGGAATAGTAAAGAGAGAGAGAGAATGGTAGAGAGGCAATAGTGAATGGAGAGAGAGAGAATGGTAGAGAGGGATATGGGAGAGAGGGAATTGTAAAGGGAAAGAGAGAATGGTAGAGCTGGAGTTTGGACAGAGAGAGATGAAATTGTAAGAGAGATGGAGAATGCAGAAAGAGAAGAATGGTAGAGAGGGATATGGGAGAAAGGGAATAGTAAAGGGAGAGAGAGAATGGTAGAGCTGGAGATTGGAGAATGCTGAAAGAGGAGAATGGTAGAGAGGGATATGGGAGACAGGGGAGAGTGAAAGAAAGGATGGAATGCTGGGGGAAATGTAGAGAGGGAGTGTTGGTAGGAAGAGAGAGATGGGATTGGGAGAAAAAGGTGGGGCATGGTGAAGAGAGGGAGAAGGGGAAGTGAGGACAGTGGTAGTGAAAGTGAGAAAGGAAAGGAGATGGTAGAAAGAGAAAGACGGAGAAACAGTCAATAGAGTCATTTAGAAAAAGAGAGGGGGAGACACAGAAAGAGAATAGAATGCTGTGGGGGATGTAGAGGGAGTGTGGATAGCAGTGGTAGGGAGAAAGAGAGAGAGAAGTAGGCAGGGAGAAAGAGGCATGATAGAGTGAGGGAGTGGTAGAGAGACAGAGAGGGGTGATAGAAAGAATGGCATAGAGAAAGGGGGACATTGTAGAAAGAGTAGGGTTGGTAGAAAGAAAAAGAGAGAGGGGAATGGTAAAGAAAGGGGGAATGGTAAAGAAAGGGGGGAATGGAAACGAAAGGGGGAATGGTAAAGAAAGGGGGAATGGTAAAGAAAGGGGGGATGGTAAAGAAAGGGGGAATGGTAAAGAAAGGGGGATGGTAAAGAAAGGGGGATGGTAAAGAGAGAAAAGTAAATAGTGCAGTAAGCTGACACTGGAGGAATAGACAGAGTAAGGGGTAGAGAGATTGTTATGACAGAGAGAGAGAGAGTAAGAGAAAGGGAGAGGAGAATACGATTGCAGGACCGAGAAACAAACAGATCTCAGAGGAGAGAGAAAGGAATGGCTGAGAGAGGAAGAGAGAGAAAGAAGGAGAGATGAAAAGAGAGACAGACAAACAAACATTTGAGTGCTTGAGAAAAAGACTGAGTGAGAGGGAGAGAGAGATAGAGAGAGAGAGAGAGAGAGAGAGAGAGAGAGAGAGAGAGAGAGAGAGGAAATAAGGACGGTCGAAGAAGATGATTGAGAGAGGAAGAGATAAACCGATAGAGTAAGGGAAAAGAGTGAAGGAGAAAGATGGTTGAGAGAGAGAGAGACTGAAGAGAGAAAGGAGGAATAAAGAGAAACAGAGGGGGGATGGAGGAGAGACAGGAATGGCTGAGAGAGGAAGGGATGGAGCGTGAAGGGGTAATGGTAGAGAGAGAGAGAGAGAGAGAGAGAGAGAAAGAGAGGGATATAGAGGTTGGCCTGGATCTGTGTCCGCTTGCTTTACCCCAGGTGACTTCACAGCAACACAGCACAACTTTAAAATAGGGCACAGTGAAGAATCCAACACAGCGACGCATCAGCAGCAGCGCATCAGCAGCAGCGCATCAGCAGCAGCGCACCAGCAGCAGCGCAGCCACCGCTGCATCACTCCGGCTCTTCTGCACAGCAGAGGGAGGAATAACAGAGGAGACCAAACTCAGGAACACATTCAGCCCTGTAAGCCTGAAACAGCTCGATTTTCATTTAACCAGAATCATCAGCTGATACTTTAATATACACACTCATCATCAGGAGAACAGCTGCTCCCAGAAGGAGGTGTGGGAGTGCGGTGGTGTTGGGAAGGAGGATAAGGGTCACCAGGATCAATAACTGATGATAAATTTAGACTGATATGATCAATATTTATTGAGCTACACATACAGAAGTCTGTCTCTCAGTATGGTGTCGGGCCGCCATGTTTGCTAACCCAACACGCCAGACGTCTCGGTATGGAGCTGTAGAGGTTCCTAATGGAGTCCTGTGATAATCCATCCCATGCAGCTTGAACATCCCCACACAGTTCCTGCAGATGGTGCGGTAGGGGTGGAGGTGGAGTGACACCAGGTCTTCTGGACGTGTAACAACAAACCGTTCATCTTGGTGCTGACCACGGTGCCTCCACACACGGATTCGTTGGGCGTCTCCACCAAGGCTAAAGCGGGACCCGTCATTGAAGATGACCCGTGGCCATTCTGAGTCACTCCATGACAGTCTGGCACGACACCATGCAGTCTTTGGTGACGTTGTCATGGTGTTAAGGGCAGTTGACGTAGCAGTCTGCGTTGCGTGGATGTAGTCCTGTGTTGTCCAGAGGATGGCTGATGGAGGCCATCACTGCTCACTGAATGTCCACAGCCGTGGCTGTTGGGTCACTTCGAGCATGTTGACCAATCTGTCGGCTCTCCCTCTCTGTGGTTTGTGTAGGCCGCTGGTACACGCCCTCCCCTATCAGTTTCCTCCAACAGCGTGCTATGGTAGTATCCATGTGACCGGTATGGCGCACATCACTGTTGCATGGCTGATGGAATCGACCACCAGGAATGAAGCTTGGTGGGTAGGTCCTGTTGAGCGTGCCCTCCATTGTAACTGGTGGCTGTTGTGTTGGTAGCATCCTTAGCAAGTGAGGTATGCCGAGAGTTCGAAAGCCACGCGAGTCGTTGAAAGACTTGGAGAGGGGTCACATCCCAGGCCTCCGGACAGTGATGTGCGCCATACCGGTCACAAGGATACCACCCTAGCACGCTGTTGGAGGAAACTGATACCACATATCAATGTTCTGTCTTTGCTATTGAAGCTAGTCCTCCTCTAAATCAGCTTCAGATCGGTTCACGTTTTCATCTTCCACCGTATGAAATCAATGCAGGCCTCGCTAATCCGCTTAACCGCTGCTCTCATGTTCAAAATCAATGTCATGCATTAAACAATGCGCGCCCCAACAATTCGTAATGCGGCGGCGAAGTAATTGCTCTGCGCTGCTGTTCTCTGAGGCTATAAGGGGACTTCTGAAAGAGCTCTGAAGCCTTCGCTGTGAACACAAGCAACCGGCTCACTGACCGCTTGCGTGCATTAATCAGCCTGGAAGTGGACGCCACGGGGCGGAAAAAGCCGGTCCACTGGGATGCTTCTCTGTCTTCCCTCTCTTATCTCCACGCGAAAGAAGAGCACTGAGTCCTCGTTCTGTTACTGAAACTGACATTCTTATTTTCTTGGTCCACCTTAAATGGCGTAGCACTTACATGCCGATGCTGTTCCATTACTAAAATCCGACTGGCTGAGCCGGTGAGCAGTAGTCGGTAATCAGGAAAGTCAAGGGAATTCTCACACAGAGCTCACAGATTAGATGAAGCTTAAACTAGTTTCTCATTCTTAGTTCCTGGTCCGCCTTAAATGCTATAGCACTCATATGCCAATGCTGTTCCATCCCTAAAACCTGAATCGCTGAGCCTGTAAATCAGAGTCTGTAATCAGGAAAGTCAGGAGAATTCCCACACAGATTAGATTAGGCTTAAGATAGATTCTCATTCTTAGTTCCTGGTCCACCGTAAATGGCGTAGCACTTATATGCCGATGCTGTTCCATCCCTAAAACCCGATTGGCTGAGCCTGTGAGCTGGAGCAGTAATCAGGAAAGTCAAAAGAATTCCCATATAGTGCACAGAGATTAGATGAAGTTTAAGATAGCTTCTCATTCTTAGTTCCTGGTCCACCTTAAATGCTATAGCACTTCCATGCCGATGTCTGTTCCATCCCTAAAACCTGATTGGCTGAGCCGGTGGGCCATGGTCGGTAATCAGGACAGTCAAGAGTATTTCCACACAGAGCTCACAGATTAGATGAAGTGTAAACTAGCTTCTCATTCTAGCTTCTCATTGTTATTTCCTGGTCCGCCTTAAATGCTATAGCACTTCCATGCCGATGCCTGTTCTATCCCTAAAACCTGATTGGCTGAGCCGGTGAGCCGTAGTCGGTAATCAGGACAGTCAAGAGTATTCCCACACAGAGCACACAGATTAGATAAAGTTTAAGATAGATTCTCATTCTTAGTTCCTGATCCACCTTAAATGCTATAGCACTTACATGCCGATGCTGTTCCATCCCTAAAACCTGATTGGCTGAGCCGGTGGGCCATAGTCAGTAATCAGGAAAGTCAAGAGAATTCCCACACAGAGCTCACAGATTAGATGAAGTGTAAAGTAGTTTCTCATTCTAGCTTCTCATTCTTATTTCCTGGTCCGCCTTAAATGCTATAGCACGTCCATGCCGATGTCTGTTCCATTCCTAAAACCTGATTGGCTGAGCCGGTGAGCCATAGTCGGTAATCGGGAAAGTCAAGAGAATTCCCACACAGAGCTCACAGATTAGATTAACCTTAAGATAGATTCTCATTCTTATTTCCTGGTCCGCCTTAAATGCTATAGCACTTATATGCCAATGCTGTTCCATCCCTAAAAGCTGAATGACTGAGCCGGTGAGCTAGAGCAGTAATCAGGAAAGTCAAGAGAATTCCCACACAGAGCTCACAGATTAGATGAAGCTTAAGATAGATTCTCATTCTTATTTCCTGGTCCGCCTTAAATGCTATAGCACTTCCATGCCAATGCTGTTCCATCCCTAAAACCCGGTTGGCTGAGCCGGTGAGCTAGAGCAGTAATCAGGAAAGTCAGGAGAATTCCTGTACAGTGCACAGAGATTAGATGAAGCTTAAACTAGTTTCTCATTCTAGCTTCTCATTCTTATCTCCTGGTCCACCTTAAATGGCATAGCACTTACATGCCAATGCCATTCTATCCCTAAAAGCTGATTGGCTGAGCCAGTGAGCCGGTGAGCTGTAGTTGGTAATCAGGAAAGTCAAGAGTATTCCCACACAGAGCTCACAGATTAGATGAAGCTTAAGATAGATTCTCATTCTTAGTTCCTGATCCACCTTAAATGGCGTAGCACTTACATGCCAGTGCTGTTCCATCCCTAAAACCTGATTGGCTGAGCCGGTGGGCCATAGTCAGTAATCAGGAAGGTCAAGAAAATTCCCACACAGAGCTCACAGATTAGATGAAGTGTAAACTATTTTCTCATTCTAGCTTCTCATTCTTATTTCCTGGTCCGCCTTAAATGCTATAGCACGTCCATGCCGATGTCTGTTCCATCCCTAAAACCTGATTGGCTGAGCCGGTGAGGCGTAGTCAGTAATCAGGAAAGTCAAGGGAATTCCCACACAGAGCTCACAGATTAGATGAAGCTTAAGATAGCTTCTCATTCTTATCTCCTGGTCCGCCTTAAATGCTATAGCACTTATATGCCAATGCTGTTCCATCCCTAAAACCTGATTGGCTGAGCCAGTGAGCCGTAGTCTGTAATCAGGAAAGTCAAGAGTATTCCCACACAGATTAGATGAAGCTTAAGACAGATTCTCATTCTTAGTTCCTGGTCCACCTTAAATGCTATAGCACTTACATGCCGATGCTGTTCCATCCCTTAAACCTGATTGGCTAATATTGTGTGTACTAGCCTGCAGAACTCATATTGTTAAGATTAGTACATACCGTGCAGTATTAGCGCCTAGTGCACCATTGAGACGCAGCCTCTGTGTTTTTGGCCCAGGTATCTAGCTGTTTCTCTGTGTGTTTGTTCTCCCTGGTTTTGAGCCCCCTACTTCCGATTACGGATTCGTCTCTGATGCTGCTATGTTGACTGTGATTCCTGGACAACCCCTGATAAAACTACTCCACGACTCCAACCTGTCTCATCCACCTCATCACACATTTACTGGTCACTGGAACACCATTCATTTAAAGGGGATACTTCAAAGGGCTCATGTTTACTGGATACCTATAGGAGCGAGATACACCTGTTTAGAAAAAAAAATACAAATATAGGTTCTTGAAGTGTATGGAAATCGTGTATGAAAAAGCTGGACCTGGAATCCTGTCCTGGATTTGGTATACACTGCTAATTGCAGGAATAGAGCCGCTGATGTAACTGATTGACCACTTGGTGTTATACCTGCCAGGGTAAACCACATGGAGTGAAGGTCTTTAAAGCTGGACCTGGAATCCTGTGGGAACATGGTCCTGGATTTGATATACACTGTTGACTACAGTAACTCTATGTAACTGATTGTCATACCTGCCAGTGACTGCAAAATCCAGAAATGGAAACTGGATATGAAGACCTCTGTTCTAGAGAATCCTGAGCTTCCAGCTCCGTGGCAGATTCAGCTTGACAGCGCCAACGTGCTCAAAGCAAGCTCCACATAGAAACGTCTTACAGAGTAGAAGAACCTGACTGGCCTGTATTGGCTCGCTCACTGCAAGCCAGGCCGTATCACCCAGCATCACCAGCTGACTTCACTAGCTCCCTGATTGACTGAGGCTGGAACCAAGCTCTGGAGAACAGTAGCTCTCCAGGAGTGGGGTTGCGGGCCCGTGTCCTAGCGTCCAGTCTTCCCAGTAGAGCAGTTACAGCAGCAAAGACCTATACGTTAAGTTCACGGTTTTAGGGACGTGTTTATCAAGCACACAGGGATGTGGGCTGTGCCATGTGGTGTAGGTCTCAGTCATGAAAGAACTGTAGGCAGTCAACTCCACCACATGCCGTATAGATGGGGAGTGAACTGTTACTCCATCTGACACTCGAGAGTCTTCTATGGTGAAAATGACTGGGTGGCGGAGAACGCAGTTCTGCAATCTGATCAAGACCACCAAGACACTGACTATCGGGCCTCATCTTGTGAGAAGCTTTTGCCGGGATTGCTTCTTTACAATGGGTGCACCATTACCGCAATCACAGAACCACTTCAGAGGACCCTTGACTCCTACAAAACCAGGCAGGTGCTGAGCGCAGGGTGTTTTGATTGCTACAAGGCCGGTACATGTGCTGGTTAGGTTGAGGCTGAGGTATGAGCCTAACTCAGAGGTAATGAAAAAGGCTTTGGTGGGTCGTAGGTGTAACTAATGATGTCGTTTCTATGCTCGTCCGATTTAGGCCGCTGTCAAACAAAGATTTGGACCTGACAAACTAAAGTTCCCTCAGAGGGGAACACCAAAAGGCGGCCGGACAGGGACTGACAAGCCTGGGTCGATGCCTCTTAGACCTCTCCAGATACTTATCATTGCCACACAATGGGCTGTGCCTCTGACTGCTCCGAGATGTCACTGTTGGCATTTGTCTCCTCCGTTGCTATGGAGTCGCAGCTCGGAAAGCCCAGGAGACCCACAACCCAAGCAGTAAGAAGGGTGGTGTGGGGGGTGGATGGGGCTGGGTGTGTGCATAATATGCCATCTCTGAATAATGCTGACCTAAAAAAAAACTCTCTTTAAAAAGCCATACATAACTGTCGCCATTTCTGGTGGGCTGCTTGCTCCTCTGGGATATTAGAGACAAATGCCTTTGGACTATTACTGCTGCGCAATTCCAGAGAAAGGTGCCTCCAATAAATGCAGGACCTCTTATTAACTCAAACAGTTAAACGTGAACCGGAGCAGCAGAGGTGTAGAGGGTGGTGTTATTCCCGACAGGATCTTACTTTAAAAAAACCAATAACGACACAAAACAAAGCCTAGATGAGGTAGCTAACATAGATGTGGCAGTACAGACGAGGCAGATAATGCAGAGGGGTAGCTAACTCAAATGATGTAGCTCATGCAGAGGATGTAGCTAACACAGAGGAAGAAGTTTAGCATAGGTGAAGTTGCTAATGCAGATGAGTTAGCTAATGCAGAGGAAGTAGTAAATGTGGATGAGGCAGCTAACACAGATGAGGCAGCTGATGTGGATAAGACAGTTAACACAGGTGAGGCAGCTAATGTGGATAGGACAGCTAACACAGATGAGACAGCTAACACAGGCAAGGCAGCTAATGTAGATATGGCAGCTAACAGATAAGGCAGCTAATGTGAATAAGGCAGCTAACACGGGTGAGGCAGCTACGACAAACAAGGCTGCTAATGTGGTTAGGGCAGCTAACACAGTGAGGCAGCTAATGTGGATAAGTCAGCTAACACAGATGAGGCAGCTAATGTGGATAAGTCAGCTAACACAGACAAGGCAGCTAATGTGGATAAGGCAGCTAACACCGGTGAGGCATCTAAGACAGACAAGGCAGCTAATGCGGATAAGGCATTTAACACAGATGAGGCAGCTAATGTGGATAAGGCAGTTGACACAGACGAGGCAGCTAACACAGGTGAGGCAGCTAAAGTGGAAAATGTAGTTAACACAGATGAGGCAGCTAATGTGGATAAGGCAGCTAACACAGCTGAGGCAGCTAACACAGATGAGGCAGCGGATGTGGATAAGACAGTTAACACAGGTGAGGCAGCTAATGTGGATAGGACAGCTAACACAGATGAGACATCTAACACAGATGAGACAGCTAACACAGGCAAGGCAGCTAATGTGGATAAGGCAGATAACACAGCTGAGGCATCTAACACAGACAAGGCAGCTAATGTGGATAAGGCAGTTAACACAGATGAGGCAGCTAATGTGGATAAGGCAGTTAACACAGACGAGGCAGCTAACACAGGTGAGGCAGCTAAAGTGGATAATGTAGTTAACACAGACGAGGCAGCTAATGTGGATAAGGCAGCTAACACAGGTGAGGCAGCTAAAGTGGATAAGGCAACTAATGTGGATAAGGCAACTAACATAGGTGAGGCAGCTAAAGTGGATAAGGCAGCTTACGCAAGTGAGGCAGCTAATGTGGATAAGGCAGCTAACACAGGTGAGGCAGCTAATGTGTATAGGACAGCTAACCAGATACCATTAGATCATACAGTTACCTGTACCTACATTAGTGCATTTGTGCCGTCATCTAGGAAAGGGCTATCCAGTATTTGTCTTACTCAGTTTCTAGAGGAAACAGTTTCTGGCACATGATCCAGTGACCAGTGAAGTTTGCCGGCTGAGACAGTGTACAGTTCAGCATGGGCCTGTCCTGCACCTGTAATATCGCACCTAAGCATCAGCACTTCCGAAGGAGCCAACAAAACGTGCAGCTCATCAGACAAGCCTCTGTCCATTACTCACCTAGTATCGGATTGCTAATACAGATCAGACAAAATGATCACAGACATCAGTCCAGTGTGGCCAGTGGCTCAAACGGGTAAATCAAAGCATTGATCGCCCGCACTGGCACTCCAGTTTACGATACACGAGCTGTATAAGTATTGGCAGGCAGTGTGACTTTGGCGAGGACGCAGATAAATATGTCAGGAGGCTTTAAATAGTGGGATTCACCTTCCTCCCTCCTCCACGGCAACAAGGAGGCTGGGATTTACGATACAGGAGCACCAGGAGAAGGAAGCCTAGGAGAAACCCTTAAAGGGGCGTCCAAAAGAGGCAGACGTCATACATACGCATCAGCAGTGGAGCGATGGCTGGCGTTTAGCTATAGCTGTAAACATCAGGCAGATCATAGGACACTGTAGGAAGACTGAATACTGATATGACCATGTTCATATAACTCCTTCACTCAGTTAACAACTAATATAATATTAACATGCTTATTATTATTTATAGAGATGTACTAGTACCTGAATTCTGGCTGATATATAATCATTTTACAATACGCAAAATGTCAAAACTGAAGTTAAAGTGGCATTACAGTGAGATATACTTATATAAGTTATGCTAATAATTTAAAATAATATAACAACTGAATTTAGTCAAATTAATATCTATCTATCTATCTATCTATCTATCTATCTATCTATCTATCTATCTATCTATCTATCTATCTGTCTGTTTATATATCTGTGTCTGTCTGTCTATCTGTCTGCCTGTATGTCTGTCTGTTTATCTATCTGTCTGTTTATCTATCTATCTATCTATCTATCTATCTATCTATCTATCTATCTATCTGTCTATCTATCTATCTATCTATCTCTATTGCCTAAACAGTTTGATTAATATCAATATTAATATTATATTAATTAAGAACACACTAAATATGAAGTCATATATCAGTCGTATCTAAACAGCTACAGTAATCATCTGCCAGTACTGATCCCATTCTGATACTATCATTCATCCCTAATCATTTCCATTATTAACAATATGTACACAAAGCACAGATATCTTTTTTATAACCTTCCCCGGTTCTTTATTATTATTATTATTATTATTATTATTATTATTATATTTGTTGTATCTTATGGTATGTTTCTCCTAGTGTAATACTCACCAGCCTGTGGTGTTGTTACATGTCATACATGTACAGAGACTAATTCCCTCTGATTTAGATTCTATGTATTATTATTGTGGGTAGTGTTATATATATATATATATATATATATATATATATTTTTTTTTTTTTTCATTTTTAAATATTTGTCATGTTTATAATATATATCCATGCATTTGTATAATACAGTTTGCATTTGTGCGTAGGTGTATATCTGCTGTCTGAATAAAATCTTCCAATCTCCAAAATGATAACTCCACAGCAGACGGAAAAACCAAACCTTACTGTTAATGTAAGTCAATGGAACCAGACGTTCAGAGTGTTGGCCTATTTCCTGTGGTCCACTGTAGAGGGTAACAGGACACTCAGATCACATAACCATAACCCAACCAACACAGGGCAAGTATGTGCATATATGTATATAGTCTTTTTATAATAACAATAACAATAATAATAATAATAATAATAATAATAATTATTATTATTATTATTATTATTATTATTATTATTATTATTAATGCCTGTTTGTGTCTCGTTAGAATAAACAGTAGCAAAGCAAGAAACTTTGTACTGGAGCCTTAATTAACACAGACCTACAGACCCACAGGCTCCTCCACTCAACCACCATGAGCCCCACCATGCCTTATAAACCACCATAAACTTAGAAAGCCACTAACCAGTGCTGAAGGAGGTCCGTGTCTGTTCTGAACTGCTCCTGGACTGAGCTGCCGTCTATGTGGTTCTCCACATACATGCAAGCAAAATGAGTCCAAGTTCTGAACAACTGAGCGCAGAGCCGGAGAGCAGAGCCGGAGCGCAGAGCCGGAGCGCAGAGCCAGAGCGCAAACCCACCTGGAGCTGGAGACACTTTCACAGCCTGCAGAGCGCCATCCCTCCGACCAGCAGCGCCAAATAACAAACCCAACTGTCCACAGACCGAGGAGCGGCAGAGCAGGGGGAGAGAAGGGGAGAGAAGGGGAGAGAGAGGGAGAGAGGAGGAAAGAGAGAGAGCAAAGAAAAGAGAGAGAAGGAGAGCAGAGGAAGAGGAAAGAAGGATCAGAGAAAGAGAGCAGGAGGGAGAGCAGAGAAAGCAGACAGAACGAGAGCAGAGAGAGAAAGAAAGAGAAGGAGCAGAAAGAGAGCAAAGAAAGAGGAGAGAGTAGGCAGAGGGAGAGAGAGATGGAGAGCAGGAGGCAGAGCCGAGAGAGAAAGCAGGAGGGAGAGCAGAAAGAGAGAGAGAGGGGGCAGAGAGAAAGCAGAAGAGAGAGCAAGAGAGAATTCCGCAGAGGGGGAGAGAGTTCCAGGCGTAGCGGAGTGAGGGATGAGGGAAAAACTGAACTCCAGAAAGGCTTTCCAGCAAAGCCAGGCACAGAGAAAGAGGAGGAGGAGGAGGAGGAGGAGGAGGAGGAGGAAGTGGAGGCGGAGTCAAGCTCCACACAGACTGAAAAAAAAGGGATGCACTGAAATACCTGATTCAGATTTTCTGGAAGCTCATTCCTGCCAGGTGGAGGAGAGGGCCAGTTCTGGAAGCAGTTGTGGAAGCAGCGAGACCAATGACTTTCTGTCACGTGACTGGAGTCCCGGAAAGATCCTGAAATCCTGAACTGGCTCAAATGGTCGACTCAGTGTCCCACATGTGACCTGTTTCCTCAAGATGTTAAACACAAAGTCAAAGAGAACCTTACTGTCATTCCAACCGTGCAGCAGCTGAGCGAGACGCGTTTCTCCGGAGGGAGTAACTTGGAAATCATGTAAGGAATATGGGCTTGTTAATACCTTACACATAAGGGCACAGTTAACTCCTGTGTAGTACGGCTAGGATAGAGGATGGAGGTATTACCAGACCCCAAAGGTGGAGGGAAGTGTTGGTAATGCATTAGACTAGGAGCCGTATTTCATTTAAGTGATGGAAAACGATATTTAATAATCCATAAGATGAACAATTCAAGGAATGATCCTTTTCACACAGCTTAAGAGTCTTTGGCATAGGCCCCATCCTGGGACCTTCGCAGATCCTGCCGGATATAGACAGCAGGGGTGGAGCCTACTTCCTGGACAAGGCCGGGGCCAAACAGGTGGGGATATGAGTTTATATAATACATAATGAATGTATATGTGGTCAGTTTGGAGCCCTGATAGGCCAACATGCAGTGTGTTAACTGTTAAGGGGAGGAGGAGGAAGATGAGGAAGATGAGAGCTCTGGATATGTGTACTAACACAGTATCTGTGTGTGTTCAGTCTGTAGGCATGTTTGTCTGGTGTTCAGCAGACCAGATAGTCCAGCATGTTACTGGTGTTGTTACCAAGAGTTCAGAACCTGGGATTAATTTGTATTTCATTTGTTTTTCTGGAATATTTACGAAGAATTTTGGAATTCTGAAAATATAGGCTATTACCTCAAACACCTCCCGAAACAATGACATACTTCTGGAATACTGAAACTGAAAAAAAGACTTAATTGACAAATTAAGGATCATATTTTTATGAATTAATACGACATTGTCAACATTGTAACTCTTCAATATTTGAAGTTATAAAGATGGAATTCTGGCATACTTTATTCAAATAACCGTCATATAAATATAATGACAGTATTTTGGGAACTGCTTAAACTTCCAGGACGTTACTTTATTCATTAAATCATTTTACAGGTGCATCTTCAAGGCAACTGCTCCCATCAGATTGGAATTAGTGATCCCAAACTTTTGATCGGGTATTATATATCATCGCTGTCCAAAGAAAAACAGGTATCTCCAAAATGACAACTTTACAGGCGAAGCCAAAAACCTCATTTCATTTGAATAGAAGTCAATGGAACCAGACGTCTTTCCAAACTGTTTTGGGCCATTCCTGTTGGTCCATTCTTAATTAAATTCACACACAGTGTAAACAGCAGGTCATGTGATCACATGAATCATAAAAGTAAAAATCAACAAAAATGGAGATACAGGTTTTTCTTTGGACAGCGAAGATATCATCATTGTTTACATAGCAAGGACGTATTTTGACACATAGTTGATGGAACAGGCCAATGTTTCCTCCTCTAAGTTACACAAATAAGCTTCTGTACATATACGAACATACGTGTGTATGTAAATCAGTACTTATGGCACTGTTGACCTGCTTTCGTTCATAATCTTATTGAGAATTTGCCATGTAGAAATTGAAACACTTGACAAAACACCCAGTACTGAATCAGTGTTATTACAGTCCAGCTAGACACAACATGAAACACCAACAGAGTGAATTCATTTATGGCATTTCGCTGATGCAAGTATCCAGAGCGACTTACAAGGTTAATCGAATTACAGGTAGGCCAGTGTAGCGTTCAGTGTCTTGCCCAAGGACTCTTATTGGTGTAGTCACCCACATGGAATGGTAGCTTAGTGACGAGCAGTGTTATCCGTTGCACCACACCAACCACGCCCTGTACTGATCAACACAGAGAGAGGTGTTCAGTTTAAAGGGGGCTTATTATGCTCACCTCCAGTGTTCGTAATTGTGTGTTTGGGTTCCATTAGAATCGACTTCCATGCTTCCATTTCCCCAAAAACCACATCATTTTTTTCCTAAACTGCACATCTATATTCACTTTCTGTCTGAAATGCTCTGTTACAGCTTCTGTGTGTTTAAGCCCCGCCTCCCTATGGTCCCAGTGTGCTCTGATTGGTCAGCTTGCCCAATCAGATTACAGTTAGACATTGTAAGATGCTGCGCCATCTTACAATGGTATCGGTTCTGCGGTTTCAGTTTGAGTCCGAGTCCGATCCTGAAACTCAGGTAGATCAAGCTAGTAGAGCCAACTTTGCAAGCTGGACATGGTCCTGCTGGTCTGTGTTTTGTGTAAGGGCACGGCAAGCTTGCCAGTAGGCGGGCAATACAAACTGTGTTACTAGATGACATCACCCTGTAACAGAGAAACGGGGCTGGAATTCCAGTGAGGTGTTTTAGGGACCTTCGATACAGAGTTCCTCCTTTCGGGGGGAGTCCTTTATATAGGATCTTAATGTGTGCATTGGCTAAATATCATCACTGCTGTCCAAAGAAGAACTCCAAGAGAGATCCAAACTTCCCAAAACGAAGGTTGGGGAATGCATAACCTTAAACCAACATGGCAAAGCATTCATTGAATGTGCTACAGCATTATTCATACAGTCTGTATTCCGGTGAAGGTCTTAATTTAGCCCTCCGCACCAGAACTCTACGCGGTCCTGTGTAGTTTTCTGCTCACTCTGGAGCTTTTAGCCTGAACAGGTCCACATGAGTGTAGTGCATTAATCATGGATGATAATCACTGTAAGAACATGCTGTGCTTCCCAGTGAGCGCTTTTCTCCAGACCAGAACTTCTTCCTTCCGTTTTTCTCTTTTCACTAGTAGCAGAATTGCTAACTGTAGAGTCCACACGTTTTAATAACAGTACATCCACAGGATTTTAGGATCTGGACAGCAAGGATTTATGAAGTTATGGCTGCTCATGGATCAGTGTATGACTCCAGCTGAAGATAGGAATGCAGATATTGTTTAATCTGCTGTAAACCTACCTGCTCACTTATAGTAATGCGGCATTAGCCTGTAGATGGAGGCTTTCTGGAAGATGGAGGAAAAGCCCCTTCTGGTGATGTATCTTGAAGGTAGCCCAGGTACGAAGACTGAGCTGGTGCAGATATTTGAGGCTGGAATACATAACCACTATATCATAGCCTCTACATCACTGTTGGGCTTTAGGGGTTGCGGAAGGGGGCCTGAGATCCCCAGAGTTTGCATGACACAATGCATTCTGGGTACTGTAGTTAAAGCCACATTTGAGCTAATTAATGTAATGGATGGATGGCAGCGAGAAATCAGGGCCCACACCTGCACTCTTCTAGATGTGTAGCCAAAATATTGATCTCTAATATATAGCTATATTTTTGTAATATTATTATTATGCATATTTTAGCCCATAATTGCTATTTATGTGTGGAATTTGTTTAAAAAAAATAAAGATAAGAAAATTAGATAAGATAATGCCTTTATTGTTAGTGCACAGAGTGCAACGAAATTGAGCTGCAATTTAATGGCACTTTACACACAAAATAATTAAACATATGGCTAAAATATATAAAACGCAGAATTGAAAGTGAGACAGAGGGAAAAGATAAAAATAAAAAAATAGAATAAAAATAAAACAATAATATTTCTGTATATATATTTATAAATATGTATACAATAAATATATATTAAATATATATTTAAATATAATAAATGATTATAAAAACTGTATATTCTAAACGGGTAGCAATTAGTTATAGCTTACAGAGATATAATTATTGCACATCAAGAGTTTTTATTTTATTATTATTTTTTTGCATAGAAGAATATATATTGCACACTCGAGGACAAACAGTGCAGTGAGTGATACATAGAACAGGGTTGAAATGGAACACTGGAAGAATATGCATTGCCCTATTGGAGTCTGTGCCAGTGAAGTGTTGAGCTGGACATATACGATTTGTAAAAGTGCCATAATGTTAAACCCTGATCATTTTAAGGCGGCCTATTAAACATTTACTAAAATAGATTTACATGCTTCTGTTTTCCAAAAAAAAACTATATTTTTCTGTTATGGTTTATCTGTATGTACCCGCCTCCCAATGATCCCAGTGTGTGTATATATATACAGGTGTTGGACAATAAAACTGAAACACCTGGTTTTAGACCACAATCATTTATTAGTATGGTGTAGGGCCTCCTTTTGTGGCCAATACAGCGTCAGTTGGTCTTGGGAATGACATATACTGCGTCCTGCACAGTGGTCAGAGGGAGTTTAAGCCATTCTTCTTGCAGGATAGTGGCCAGGTCACTACGTGATGCTGGTGGAGGTTCGTCCTTCTTGGTGGTATGCTGACATTACCCTGGATACCGTGGCTCTTGATACATCACAAAGACTTGCTGTCTTGGTCACAGATGCGCCAGCAAGACGTGCACCAACAGTCTGTCCTCTTTTGAACTCTGGTATGTCACCCATAATGCTGTGTGCATTGCAGTATTTTGAGCAGAACTGTGCTCTTACCTGCTAACTGAACCTTCACACTCTGCTCTTACTGGTGCAATGTGCAGTTAATGAAGATTGGCCACCAGGCTGGTCCAATTTAGCCATGAGACCTCCCACACTAAAATGACAGGTGTTTCAGTTTCATTGTCCAACCCCTGTATATATATATACAGTATATTAGGCTATATCCTCTACCTCACTGTTGGGCATGGGGGTTGGGAGAATGGGATTTCCCGTTGGTTTGTATTGTGTAATGTATTCTAACCAAATCTAATAACAGGCTTCAGCATACTTATCTCCTCTCTGTGTAAACTGGGCGGTCCTAATCACAAGGTTGACGTCTCTCTTGCCCCGCCCACACAAAACAGTTTCAGAGTCAGAGAAACTCGGTGAGCTACAGTTAACCAGCATAACCAAAATCTAGCAACCTAGACCTCCTGTCTGTAGCTATCCGTCACCAACAGTTTTTCTTCATCCGTTCATTCCTTCATCCATACACCAACATTGTTCGTCCATCCGTTCATTCCATCGGTGCCATAGTTACATTCCGATGCCCGTACTAGCTGTAGCATTTAAGGTGGAAAGTAACAAGAAGCTGGTGATTAGGAAGCAACTTCAGCCATGCTCAAAGATGAACATCAGTCATGGCTACTGAGGGTTGGGTTCCTTTGGGAAGAGAATAAAGACAGTGACATCCCTGTCACAGCCTGGACTTTGGATGCTGTTGTTGAATGTAAGTGTTGGGATTTTAGGAATTAGGAATTTGGAATCGGCCTGTTTTACCTTCCTCTGCTGTAAATGTAGGATTTGTATTTAAAGGAGGTAGAACAGTGTTTGAGGTTCAGGGTTTGGCAGATCTGTGTCCTGAACTCTCCTTTTCCAGCTATGGAAGGTAAATACAGACTTCCGATTCCAAGAAAGCTAAATCCTGCTTAACTTGGGATACAAGTACAAGGAAAATGATGTCATTCCAAGTCATTTCTGAACGTCCATTGGTCCAATCATCATTAAATTTGGAGACCATATGACACAGACAACCCAAACCCAGCACACAGGGAGGTGCTTTTTTTTTGTCTGACAGTATCCTGCATATATTCTCCTTCCCTGTGGGAATGCCGTGCTGGCTGCTGTCCCTTTTCTCATTTTTCCTCTCTCTTGTGTTCCCTCGCTCTCTCTCTCACTCATTCACACCCCTGCTCACACTCTCTCACATGTTCTTCTGTCTAGATGTATTAACCCATCACCCATATCACACGTACCCTTCACCTTCATTTGCCTCTCCCAGCTCTGGCAGCCAGAAGTAGGGTGGAAGAAGGAAGGGAGCGTTGGCAGGAGGGCGGGGGGATGCTGAGAACTGGACTGGTGGAGTTTGCCGTGCTCCCAGTACAACATAAACATTATTCACTCCGTCTGAGGCCTGGAAAAGTAGGTCTGGTGTATTTAGAAACATGGGTGATAGAGGTTGGATTGTCTAGGCGGCGCTGCGAGTACAATGAGAGTGCTCTGGAAATTGGTGGCGGGAAGGAAATGGCAGGAGTAAACAGCACATCTGTCTCCAGTAGATGGCCTGAAAGTATTTGTTCCCCGACATGTGTCATGCTGTAAATCAATACGGCCTCTGTTCCAGATGGATAGATATTGCGTGTCAGTCTGGAGGCATAACTGACAGTGGAAAGCTGCTATATCAGTTTGAGAGATGCTTCCTGAGTTTGAAGTGCCTCGGCCAATTTGATCAATATGAGGGAGCCAGTCAGTGCAGCCATGAAAACACCGCACGGTGCATCATGGAAAGATAAGCATGTGGGAATTATTAGTGGGAGTGGACTGCAGTGCAGAGCTACACTTAAAGGAGACCTATATGGGAAACGTCAATACAATGACAACGCATAGCCTCCCTAAGATGGAGGAGGTGAGCACTGATGTTAATGCTCCATCCACTGGTGCATATTGTCATAGTCATCAATGGCCAATAGTTATTACATTTTGATGGAGAACTACACTCATCATCAGGAGAACAGCTGCACCCAGAAGGAGGTGTGGGAGTGCGGTGGTGTTGGGAAGGAAGATAAAGGTGACCAGGATCAATAACTGATGATAAATTTAGACTGATATGATCAATATTTATTGAGCTACACATACAGAAGTCTGTCTCTCAGTATGGCATCAGGCCGCCGTGTTTACTAACGCAACACGCCAGACGTCTCGGTATGGAGCTGTAGAGGTTCCTAATGGTGTCCTGTGATAATCCATCCCATGCAGCTTGAATATCCTCACACAGTTCCTGCAGATGGTGCGGTAGGGGTGGAGGTGGAGTGACACCAGGCCTTCTGGACGTGTGACTACAAACCGTTCATCTTGGTGCTGACCACGGTGCCTCCACACACGGATTCGTTGGTCGTCTCCACCAAGACTAAAGCGGGACTCGTCACTGAAGATGGCCCGCTGCCATTCTGCCAGTCTGGCATGACACCATTGCAGTCTTTGGCGACGCTGACATGGTGTTAAGGGCAGTCGTATTGGTCAGTGGGTAGTTGTGCAACTTGCAGTCGTTTGCCAATAGTGGTGGCACTAACAGGACGACTCATGGGGGACATCGCTGCTAGCTGAATGTCTGCAGTCATGGCTGTTGGGTCAGTCAGGTACAGCGGTAAGGTCTTGAATCATTTGAAACTTGAATCATTTGCACGTTTTCAAAGCTACCCGCCAAGTTTCATTCCTGTCAGCTGATTCCTTCTGGGTGCAGCTATTTATTTGATGATAAGTGTACAAGAAAACAAGAAATAGTATTTAAAGTCATAAGATGTGATGAAATTAGGTTTAAAGGAGCAGTGTGTAAAATGTGGGGAGGGGATCTATTCACAGAAATTCCATATAATAATCAAAACTATGTTTTCATTAGTTTTCTTTCCTAAAATGAGCCTTCATATCTATATAGGAGTGGGATGTCTTCCAACAGAGGCTGCCACCAACATGTTTCTACAGTAGCCCAGAACAGACAAACCACAGAGTTTCTGTAGGGAGTGACCTTCATGTTGTGATGTCGAAGCAGCTTGATTTAGGTGGCGCTATAGCACCAACCAAAAACGTAGACAGAATCCTCGTTGACATGTCGTGCATCCGTACATGAAACTACCAGGTAGGGTATTTTGATTGATTGAATCTTCTTATCAGAACCAAAACTAACATTTAAAACTACGAGGCTGAATTCAGATTCTTATTTGCCAGCTACTTGTTCAGATTTTCCCATTCCATCTTAAATGGTTGAGGAATTCCCAGTCTTGTGTAGCCATTTAGCTTCCCACTTTCCAGCTACTTCTTCAAATGTTCCAGTTCCACCTTAAATGGTGAGGAATTCCCAGTCTTGTGTAGCCATTTAGCTTCCTATTTGCCAGCTACTTGTTCAAATGTTTCAGTTCCACCTTAAATGGTGCAGCATTTGCATTCTGATGCTGACATTCTAGCTTTATTTTTAAATATTTCGGTTCTACCTTAAAAATGTCAGTACTTATTATTATAATCACAACGATAATTCAGTAATAATACCTATGACAATGGCAACTGCAGAACCATTTAAGGCAGAACGAAAATATTACAACATAAAGCTGGCAAAATAATTGTCCTTACTGGACAATGTAACCAGTATTAAAATTAATTAGGGAGTGCTGATAGTCTAAATCAGCTTATCGGTAGTGAATGTTACTACTGATATAAACATGCTCGGTGCGATAAACTGCTAGAACACTGGTGCTGGAGAACCATTTTGTGTTTTGTGAGAAGTCATAAGATGTGATGAAATTAGGTTTAAAGGAGCAGTGTGTAAAGTGTGGGGAGGGGATCTATTCACAGAAATTCCATATAATAAACAAAACTATGTTTTCATTAGTTTCATTGGCTTAAAATGAGCCTTCATATCTATATAGGAGTGGGATGTCTTCCAACAGAGGCTGCCACCAACATGTTTCTACAGTAGCCCAGAACAGACAAACCACAGAGTTTCTGTAGGGAGTGACCTTCATGTTGTAGACAGAATCCTCGTTGACATGTCGTGCATCCGTACATAAAACTCCAGGTAGGGTATTTTGATTGTTTGAATCTTCGTATCAAAACCAAAATTAGCCAAAACTACGAGCCTGAAGTCAGAACCCAAATTAAGGCTTATGCATATTATTCAGCAAAAGAATAAAAGATCAAACAACAGGAAACAGGTAGGAGGGAAATGAAATTTGGACAGGCAACGGCAGGAAACCTAATGGCCCCCATACATGAGGAGAGATCTCTAGGTTGTGACCTGCCATCTCATTGCTAGAGATTACACATGGCTCCTTTAATGTAAGTACATGAAGGTACCATGTAAGACAGGTGCTATTGTGGCTTCATTGATCTGTATCCAGACCAGCCGCTCTGAGTGAGGGCAGGGCTTCACACCAGCGTCAGGTTTTCTCAGTGTAATGTGCTGCAGTATGTTCAGATATACCCTGTAACCTTCAAACGGAAGCGGTTCCCTTCAAAAGACTATAGCAGGGGATCTTTCCTCTCATTACTTCTGCTCGTGGTGAGACGTTTAAAGAAGGAGGCTGCTGTCTCCCGCCGTGTGCGCTGTGTTTAAGTTTGCCCGCTGAATGGCAGCTATGTCGCTGGCCTACATGGAGCTGACCTGGTTTCTCTTATGTACAGTATGTTCCGAGCTGTGGGTGAAGTTTCGTCCTCCAAACTCCCTCGCCACAAACCCCCATACAGAGCTAAATGCTGACCGTGCTAACCGTAGGCACTGTATGTGTAACAAGCATCCAATAATCATGGCCCATATCAGTTTTAATATACATATGGCTTAATCCATCAAACAGTATTCATTTTATAGGCTACATTAGCGTTAGCATGTTTTTGTTACTGTCCCTTTAAGACTGACGGTTGTAAACGACCTCCCTTCTGATTGGCTGCCCTCTACTGTGCCTCAAAAAGCAGTACAGCCTAAAAGTCTCCTTATGGCTCCTTATAGTATAAATGGGTGGGGCTAAGCTGATGTAGGCTGAAAAGGTGGATCTATGTAAATGAGTGGCGTTTGTGACATCATGAGCTTCCGCTGCAGCCTAATTTCCATATACGGTGCATGGAAACGCTTGGATATCCCTCATATGGGCCCTTTAAGAGACGAGTGGAGCCTTTCTTACTATACAGCCGTCCTTCTAAAGATCTAATAACCTACCACTATGCATCTAACATGCTGTACCCCCACCACATACCACCAATCAGGAACTTCCGAAGAGGTCACCTGGAGCAGATGGGACAGGCTGTGGTTGGTACCAGCAGATCTCCAGGAACCACCGATGAGTCAATGGGGTCGTAACCATACCAGCCTTGTGCAAAGCCGGGTCGTATGCATTGCAGTATAGTCATGGACGCATATGGTGTCCATCGTGGGGCAGGTGTGGGTTGGAGGGTTGGTGGTTTGTTTCCCTAAACTGACAGTAACAACCGAAGTTCCCCTGAGGAAGGCACCTAACCCCCAACTACTCCCCGGGCACCATGGTTAGGGCTGCTCACCGCTCCTGGCAAGTGTTTTTACTGCCCCCTAGTGTGTGTTTCTCACTAGTGTGTGTATGTGAGTGTTTTATTTCATGGATGGGTTCAATTTGGGGGACAAATTCCTCTGTGTGCAAAACACAAATGGCACGACTCTGAGACTGACTGGCCTCACCTAAACAGGTGGTGTATAGTGAGGGACAGGTGTTGTGGAGTAGCTCAGTGGATAACACCACTACCCTCCAGGGAGCCGCCACCACATCTGGGAGACTGGGGTTTGAATGCCGGTCTGGGTGACTATGCTGTGCTAGAGTCCCTGGGCAAGACTCCTAACACTACATTGGCCTACCTGTAATATGATAGAGCTCTGGATAAGAGTGTCAGCTAAATGCCCTAAATGGTATACAGGTGAGGAAAATTCGGAATCACCAGATTCCCCATGGATGCACCCTAAAATGTAAAGGCTCCTCAATGGTTCTTGGCTTGGATGCACAGTTCTGAGAACGAGTGGTGGGAATGCTTATAGTAAGGAAGCTCTGATAGCGGAAGAGAATCAGATTTTGGTTTACATGCACCTGAGTAATCAGATAACGGGAATCTCTAGGTCTAGGTAAGTGAGCTTATATGGAAGCCTGCTGTATACAGCACGGATCTAAAGGGGCTCTGCAGTCAATTCTCTGCAACAGCCTGCCATCCAGTGGCCTTAAAGGAAACCATATTCCCCTCCCTGAGGGGGTCACCCAGCGTCTACATGAGGACAATGCATATTTGATGCAGCAATAACACCGTACATGTGGTCCAAAGTACACAAACCACTTTTTTATTGAGCGATTTGCTGCGGTCAGACCATGAATATTTGAACACCGGCACTTCCAGCGAACATGAAACAACACTTTGTGGATTCCCGGGAGAGGCGCAGCAGGGCACGGAGGCAAGACAGGAAACAGAGTCCAAAGGCTGTGGAGAGGCAAGGGTCTTCAAAAGCACTTCCTATGGACAATAGAGGGTCCGGCCTCCTCGTATTCGTCTTTGCTGATCCACATCTGCTGGAAGGTGGAGAGCGAGGCCAGGATGGAGCCACCGATCCACACTGAGTACTTCCGCTCGGGAGGTGCAATCATCTACACAGGAGAGGAAAATTCGGAAATCAGCATATTTCTCACGAACGCATTCTGAAATGTAAAGGCTCCTGACTGGTTCCTGGCTTGGACGCACGGTTCTGAGATAGATGGGTGGAAATGCTCCTAGACATGGAAAAGGAGCTCTGATGGCTGCAGAGAATCAGATTTAGTCAGTAATCCGTTCACAAGGTTTACATGCACTTGAGTAATCAGATAATGAGAAACTCCAGGTCTACATGAGTCAGCCAGTAATCCGATTTCTGCTGCGCCACCAGACAATAACAGAGCTCAGAGAATAAGACATGATCTAACCATAGCGTAAAAAACTGCAGCTTTTATTTTAGTCCTTTTACCTGAAAATATGAACATCCTTCGCTTATTAAAGAAAGCAAAAAAATAGAAACTCGGAAACCATAAAAAATCAGAATGAAAGTTTAATTACGCTGATAAATCCAATTACTGAACTAGAATCCAGCTCTCTGTATTGGATTTTTAAAGTCAGATTTCTAGTACTTAATCTGATCTATAAAAACATAGGCTGTTTACATGATCATTAGAATAATCAGATAAATTAGATTAGGATAAATCAGATTATGATTGGATTTGTACATGCATTTAAAGGAAAGCACTAGAAAACTACACTACATCTGTGTGTAATATGGTGTTCCACAGGGCTCGGTTTTAGGGCCCCTACCATTCTTTACCAAATTTCTTATTATATTATTTTATTTCTGTATATATTATATTATATTATATTATATTATATTATATTATATTATATTATATTATATTATATTATATTATCATGTTGTTTTGCATTATGGAAATACTAGAAAATGATAAATAAAATCATTTTACAAACAAATATTTAGATAAAAGTTAAATGAAGTACTGATAAACATTACCACATAATGGCAGGTACATTAATAATTACATATATAAATTAGATTAGGATAAATCAGATTATGATTGGATTTGTACATGCATTTAAAGGAAAGCTATAGAAAACTATACTACATCTGTGTGTAATATGGTGTTCCACAGGGCTCGGTTTTAGGGCCCCTACCATTCTTTACCAAATTTCTTATTATATTATATTATTTCTATATATTATATTATATTATATTATATTATATTATATTATATTATATTATATTATATTATATTATATTATCGTGTTGGTATGCATTATATCTAGATGTAGGTCAAATAAAGTACTGGTAAACATTACCACATAATGTTAGGTACATTACTAATTACTAAAAACAAATGTATTTGAATGTTTTGATGTTTTTATTCCTAAAGGTATGTTTTTTTCATAAACCAGTCAGTGGACTGCAATTCATAATGTGACTTTTAATAAACTCAAACTGGTTTACCTTGATCTTCATGGTGCTGGGTGCCAGGGCTGTGATCTCTTTCTGCATCCTGTCACCGATACCAGGGTACATGGTGGTCCCGCCAGAGAGGACGTTATTGGCATACAGGTCCTTACGAATGTCGATGTCACACTTCATAATCCCGTTATAGGTGGTCTCATGAATGCCGGCCGACTCCATACCTACAATTCAACAGCAGGATTAGCCAGGATTTGGTTAAAAATGGCCATGTAAAAAAGAACAATGTCTTCTGGGGAATCAAACCATCCAAACATTATAGGTGGACCACAAGAAACGAAGCTAAAATGGACGAAGAATGTTGCATATGGTCCCTTTAATTGAGAACAAATTCCCTTTTACTCCCATGGCTCAGCACTTCTGCACATCAAAGCTTTCTACACTCAACTACAGCGGAAGCCTAAAGACTTCGTCAAAAGAAGGAGCTTCTGGGGAGCGACTGTACTTTCAGCTCACTCGGATGAATAGGCAGTGATTGATGTTGAGAGTCAAGACCAAAGACCATCTGCCCCGTAAATAGAGCCGCTGCCTCCGGCCGTACCGCGCCGCTCCGAATTAGCCGCCGCCAAAAGGCGATCCGTCACCCTGCCACCTCTACTAATGCCCGAGTCCTGCACACGGACATTTAGCACATGTCTGCGAGGAGCCGCCCTGCGAGACGGGCCCATCCAGAACCGAACACCTACTACAGACTGATTTTAATCACGCCTGTCGCACATCCTCAGCCAGAAGAATGATTGGGAATTATTAATGGCATGAATTTTTCATCAGCCCGGCTCAGGCATTGTGCCCAGGCTCAAAGGAACGAATATATTTTAGGCGGCGCTTTAGCAACCGCTAGCTGATTCAAATAGCTCCAGAGAAGCCTTATAAAAATGAACATGATGAAAAGGTGACCATCTGTAGTACTTATCATTCAAGTGCCTGGAGAGCTACATTTATTACTAAGGTGTACATACAGTTCAGGTTTATACACACGCACACTCCGGGGATACCTTCCCTCTCTCGTTTCTTCTTTTTCACTTTTTAAGAAAGTACGTTTCATTGTTATTAATGTGAAGGAAAGTTGCCTTGATCATTTAAGTGGAAGTGTAATGTTTAAAGAGGTGGAGATGTGTTTCATCGGGCCCAGTTTTCTAAAGCTAATGCTAATGATACACTGTTACTCCAGTGATGCAATATTCTCCAACAGTTATGCCGAAATTTAGTGCAAGGAATGCTTTGACGCGTGGTTGTCTCTGCTCCAGCGCCCAAAAAGACAGGACGTGAGTAAGAGACTGTAATGCTGTAAATACGTTGTTGTGTACATGTGTATATTGTGGGGAGTTGGAGCTAGCCTGTTGACCTGCCAGCGTCCCCACCAATCCAGCTTGTACCCTGGAGGCAGCTCTTCCCTGCAGCTGTGTTCAATAAAGGAGCATCGACTTAAACCACAAACACTACAGAAGCGTATTAAAGGTGCCATTTAACCAAAGGCACCCAGATTTGCATAAAGGGAGGTTAAAAATGGCCATGTAAAAAAGAACAATGGCTTCTGGGAAATCAAACCATCCAAACATTATAGGTGGACCACAAGGACATCAAACAACAACAAAGCTAAAATGGATGAAGAATGTTGCATATGGTCCCTTTAAGAATGGACGTTTCATTGCTATTAATGTGAAGGAAAGTTGCTTTGATCATTTAAGTGGAAGTGTAATGTTTAAAGAGGTGGAGATGTGTTTCATCGAGCCCAATTTTCTTTTTCTTTTTCCCTGCCACCTCTACTAATGCACGTTTATATATATATATATATATATATATATATATATATACACGAACTAAAGCTAATGCTAATGATACACTGTTGCTCCAGTGATGCAATATTCTCTAATAGTTATGCCGGAATTTCCCTCGTAGTGCAAGGAATGCTTTGACCATTAGAAGGGACTGTATCCGTCTGTTGTCTGCTTATATTTAATGGTATGAATATTCATGCATTTCTATATGACATAATTTTCCACTTCCTGCTCCCAGACAGACAAACATAACTAACTCCATACAGCTCGTAGGTAAAGTATCAAAGTGCATTTCCCAGGAATATGAATGTGTGCTGAGGGATTGGACAGTTAAAGTCTTTTCTATTGGAAGAATGAAGAATGAATAAACGACACTAGAGTGCGGGACAGTATGTCTGTGGATTAGAGTGTGCAGACCTGCCCTGAGTGAGTGCATGCAGTTTGGTGATTGTAGGATAAAGGAAACCGCTGGGTTTGAATAGGGGTGAGAATAAATGGGAGTCTATGGGGGAAAGAGGGATAGGACAAAAAGACAGACAGACAAGTGTGGTTCAAACCAACATGGAATTCGAAGTAGAAGAGGAAGAAATAGGAGGAGAAGAAGTAGAAGAAGAAAAAAGAAGGAGGAATCAAAAGAAGAAGAAGAAGGAGAAGGAGAAGAAGAAGGAGAGAAGGAGAAGAAGAAGAAGAAGGAGAGAAGAAGAAGGAGAGAAGGAGAAGAAGAAGAAGGAGAGAAGGAGAAGAAGAAGAAGAAGAAGAAGGAGAGAAGGAGAAGAAGAAGAAGAAGGAGAAGGAGAGAAGAAGAAGAAGAAGGAGAGAAGAAGAAGAAGAAGGAGAAGAAGCAGAAGGAGAGAAGGAAAAGAAGAAGGAGAAGAAGAAGAAGGAGAGAAGGAGAAGAAGCAAAAGGAGAGAAGGAGAAGAAGAAGGAGAGAAGGAGAAGAAGCAGAAGGAGAGAAGGAGAAGAAGAAGAAGAAGAAGAAGAAGAAGAAGAGAGGAAGAAGGAGAGAAGGAGAAGAAGAAGAAGGAGAGAAGGAGAAGAAAAAGGAGAAGAAGAAGGAGAAGAAGAAGAAGAAGGAGAGAAGGAGAAGAAGAAGAAGGAGAGAAGGAGAAGAAAAAGGAGAAGAAGAAGGGGAAGGAGAAGAAGAAGAAGAAGAAGAAGAAGGAGAGAAGAAGAAGAAGAAGGAGAGAAGGAGAAGAAGAAGAAGGAGAGAAGGAGAAGAAGAAGGAGAAGAAGAAGAAGGAGAGAAGAAGAAGAAGAGAAGGAGAAGGAGAGAAGGAGAAGAAGAAAGAGAATAGGCATGTGTAGGCATGTATATAGTGAAGTGCGGTGCTGAGAGCTGTGTGTTGAGTAAAGTGAGAGAGTGCAGACACTGACCGATGAAGGAGGGCTGGAACAGAGTCTCTGGGCAGCGGAATCTTTCATTGCCGATGGTGATGACCTGTCCATCGGGCAGCTCGTAGGACTTCTCCAGTGAGGAAGAGGACGCTGCTGTGGCCATTTCATTCTCAAAGTCCAGAGCCACGTAACAAAGCTTCTCCTTGATGTCCCGCACAATCTCTCTCTCAGCTGTGGAAGCACACAGGCGTTACTGTACACCAACACGCTACTTACAGCACACTAACGCATTCCACTTACTGAGTTACTGTACACCAACACACTACTTACAGCACACTAACACATTACACTTACTGAGTTACTGTACACCAACACACTACTTACAGCACACTAACACATTACACTTACTGAGTTACTGAACACCAACACACCACTTATAGCACACTAACACATTCCACTTACTGAGTTACTGTACACCAACACGCTACTTACAGTACACTAACACATTACACTTACTGAGTTACTGTACACCAACACGCTACTTACAGCACACTAACGCATTCCACTTACTGAGTTACTGTACACCAACACACTACTTACAGCACACTAACACATTACACTTACTGAGTTACTGAACACCAACACACCACTTATAGCACACTAACACATTCCACTTACTGAGTTACTGTACACCAACACGCTACTTACAGTACACTAACACATTACACTTACTGAGTTACTGTACACCAACACGCTACCTACAGTACACTAACGCATTCCACTTACTGAGTTACTGTACACCAACACGCTACTTACAGCACACTAACGCATTCCACTTACTGAGTTACTGTACACCAACACGCTACTTACAGCACACTAACGCATTCCACTTACTGAGTTACTGTACACCAACACGCTACCTACAGTACACTAACGCATTCCACTTACTGAGTTACTGTACACCAACACGCTACCTACAGTACACTAACGCATTCCACTTACTGAGTTACTGTACACCAACACGCTACTTACAGTACACTAACACATTACACTTACTGAGTTACTGTACACCAACACGCTACATACAGTACACTAACGCATTACACTTACTGATTTACTGTACACCAACACGCTACATACAGTACACTAACGCATTACACTTACTGAGTTACTGTACACCAACACACTACTTACAGCACACTAACGCATTACACTTACTGACTTACTGTACACCAACACGCTACCTACAGCACACTAACGCTTTCCACTTACTGAGTTACTGTACACCAACACACTACTTACAGTACACTAACACATTACACTTACTGAGTTACTGTACACCAACACACTACTTACAGTACACTAACGCAGTACACTGTATAATCTATACAGATGATCTCCCTTGTTTAGTAATGGGCTTGGTGTGAAGCCATGTGCATCACTTCTACATCAATAACACCAGATCATCACGGTTATACTGAACCCAGTAAGCTGAAAGAAGCGGTTCTGTTGACGTGGGGTAATTTATTCATGTGTGCTTGTTTGAAGTAAACGCACTGCGTCACCGCTTTTAGCGCAGAGTGCTTTTGTGTGTGTCACTGAGACTAATGCTCGGCGCCGGTAGCTACACGCTTGAGTGTTATCGTTAAGGACAGTGAAGTGGTACCAGTGGTGACGAAGGAGTATCCTCTCTCAGTCAGGATCTTCATGAGGTAGTCAGTGAGGTCTCTACCAGCCAGGTCCAGCCTCATGATGGCATGGGGCAGAGCGTAGCCTTCATAAACAGGCACGTTATGGGTCACACCATCACCAGCGTCCAGCACGATACCTGTACATGCATCAGAAGAGATACTGGACAACACATTTTGGAGAAGTCATTATAATATAGGTACACAGATCAGCCATAATATTAAAACCACCTCCTTGTATCTACACTCACTGTCCATTTATCAGCTCCACTGACCATATAGGATACTCTGTGGTTCTACAGGTACAGACTGTCGTCCATCTGTTTCTCTATATACTGTGTTACTCTGTTCTTCACTGGTCAGGACCCCCACAGGACCACCACAGAGCAGGTATGATGTAGGTGGTGGATCATTCTCAGCACTGCAGTGACACTGACGTGGTGGTGGTGTGTTAGTGTGTGTGGTGCTGGTGTGAGTGGATCAGACACAGCAGTGCTGCTGGAGTGTTAAACACTGTGTCCACTCACTGTCCACTCTATTAGACACTCCTACCTTGCTGGTCCACCTTGTAGATGGACAGTCAGAGACGATAGCTCATCTGCTGCTGCACAGTGCAGTGTTGGTCATCCTCTAGTCCTTCATCGGTGGTCACAGGACACTGCCCACAGGATGCTGCCCCATAGAACACTCCCCCATAGAACGCTGCCCACAGGATGCTGCCCACAGGACATTGCCCCACAGGACGCTCCAGCAGCACTGCTGTCTTATCCACTCACACCAGCACAACACACACTAACACACCACCACCACCGCTGAGAATGATCCACCACCCATGGATTGGGCATGGACTGGACCAGTTTCTGGATGTAGCCACATCAGTGTTCAGACTCTGGCATCAAAGAACTAGGCAGCTGTGCCAGATTTGGTGGAGGCCTTCCCTGGCACAACTCCGAGGAGAATTCCCTGTAGACTGGGATTGTAGCCACTGCTGGTAGACCCGTATGACCGTACGCTTCCATATACCTGCAGATTCAGCTACTTCCTTCACACTATGGTCTTTGGCCACGCCCACATGCAGTCCCTCCTTTTAGCCTATCATTAACATCTGCTCTGGAGCCATTTTCCACACATGGAACGAGACATTCCCTGTACTGTAGCACCTCTTCCCAATCTATGGATCCCGTCACTCACACCCCACAGGTATGTATAGCTCCATCATCCTCATGCAGCGCCATCTGCAGGAGCCTGAGGTTACTACAACCCTAAACATGCAAGGTGACTCACTTGTTTCTGAGCTCATAGTGAGCTTATATACAACATGTAGACTGTATAGACTGTAATGCAGTATGCATTCGGATGGAGAGTGCTGATAGGTGCGCGTTTAGTTTGATAGCATCTCTACTGCTGCGGAATAAAACAGCTAAACGAGCAACTGAATAAGTAACTGTGGATAAATAAAGCGCCCGCACAGCAAGCGTGTTATGTTACAACATTAAAAAGCATCGGGAGGCTTAGAGGAAACACGACATCATCATCTCCAGGATCTGATTTTTTAATGAGATACCTCTGAGTCATGAATTATTCTGCCTGAGCACTTGTTTTTTAGGCCTGGTTCTCAGCACTTCATCAGCTTCATGAGAGGAGCTGACTGCTCCTCAATTATTGAAGAAAGATTACGCTCTAAAGTCAAATCATTCCGTGTGTAAACAGCAGCATCCCGATCGCACGGGTTAGCATTTAGCTCAGGCTCTGACCTGTGGTACGGCCGGAGGCGTAGAGGGACAGCACGGCCTGGATGGCCACGTACATGGCAGGAACGTTGAAGGTTTCAAACATGATCTGGAAAACAGCATGTATACATTCCGGTTATTCCGCTCAGCTCTTCGGAAACGCATCTTCAGACACTGTGCACTGCAAAGAGTCCAGATTGATGAGTTTGGTCGGATGTAGTAATTAGCACCATATACACAGTTGGCCAAGTCACAGTTTCAGAGGACTGGTCCTCTGCCTGGTCCTCTGCATGAGGTTCCCTGCCCTGCATATTTTAGTGGACTCCCTGGTTTAACACCGCCTTGTTAATGAGCTGATGAGTTGAATCAGGTGTGTTGGTAGAAGGAGAAGCACTAACATGTGCAGAGCAGGGTGTCTTTAGAACCAGGCTTAAGAAACACTGGTCCAAGTGGTTCCCAGTAACTGAGTAAGTGTAATGTGTTAGTGTACTCTAAGTAGCGTGTTGGTGTACAGTAACTCAGTAAGTGTAATGTGTTAGTGTGCTGTAAGTAGTGTGTTGGTGTACAGTGACTCAGTAAGTGTAATGTGTTAGTGTGCTGTAAGTAGCGTGTTGGTGTACAGTAACTCAGTAAGTGTAATGTGTTAGTGTGCTGTAAGTAGTGTGTCGGTGTACAGTAACTCAGTAAGTGTAATGTGTTAGTGTACTGTAAGCAGTGTGTTGGTGTACAGTAACTCAGTAAGTGTAATGTGTTAGTGTACTGTAAGTAGTGTGTCGGTGTACAGTAACTCAGTGAGTGTAATGCGTTAGTGTGCTGTAAGTAGTGTGTTGGTGTACAGTAACTCAGTAAGTGTAATGCGTTAGTGTGCTGTAAGTAGCGTGTTGGTGTACAGTAACTCAGTAAGTGCAATGTGTTAGTGTACTGTAAGTAGTGTGTTGGTGTACGGTAGCTCAGTAAGTGTAATGTGTTAGTGTGCTGTAAGTAGTGTGTTGGTGTACAGTAACTCAGTAAGTGTAATGTGTTAGTGTGCTGTAAGTATTGTGTTGGTGTACAGTAACTCAGTAAGTGTAATGTGTTAGTGTGCTGTAAGTAGCGTGTTGGTGTACAGTAACTCAGTAAGTGCAATGTGTTAGTGTACTGTAAGTAGTGTGTTGGTGTACAGTAACTCAGTAAGTGTAATGTGTTAGTGTGCTGTAAGTAGTGTGTTGGTGTACAGTAACTCAGTAAGTGTAATGTGTTAGTGTGCTGTAAGTAGTGTGTTGGTGTACAGTAACTCAGTAAGTGTAATGTGTTAGTGTACTGTAAGTAGTGTGTTGGTGTACAGTAACTCAGTAAGTGTAATGCGTTAGTGTGCTGTAAGTAGTGTGTTGGTGTACAGTAACTCAGTAAGTGTAATGTGTTAGTGTGCTGTAAGTAGTGTGTTGGTGTTCCTTCATAATCATATACAGTGCAGATTGACTGAGCAGTTCAGTGTTACCAGAGTGAAGAATGGGCGGCTGGGCCTACAGGCGGTTCCTGGACAGTTAATTGGCTTAAAGCTGATTTCTGAGGTAGTTAGAAATACACATGAAGCACGAGAAAATTCGATCTGATTCTGGGATACCTGAGTCATCTTCTCACGGTTGGCTTTGGGGTTGAGTGGAGCCTCAGTGAGGAGGACGGGATGTTCCTCTGGAGCCACACGCAGCTCATTATAGAAGGTGTGGTGCCAAATCTGAAGACCAGACGTTAGAATTCAATCATCATTGTTCAGTCAGTGAGACGCTATACTGCATACGCTTTAGGACTAAATCCCATACCTTATCCTAAACTTAACACTCACATCAGACTAACCTTCACCACACCCCGAAACCCAAACCTAAAATCACCCCACCCTCAAGACCATAAACCAAAACATAAGCCTAGCACTGAGTCTAAGCTTCTACCAAACTCAAAGTCATTCAGAGTCAGTGGTGTTCACAGTGGTGGTGATGGGAACCAGACGTCCACTTCTAAAATCACCCTTATAGAAAGTTAATAGCTATATTAGCTGCCTGATGAACTTTACGAATAGGTGTTTCATTTCAATACCATAAATTATTCATGGTGGAGGGATACATGTAGGGCTTTGTGAGGCAAAATAGTCCCCAATAAATAAATAAATAAATAAATAAATAAATGTATGGGGATTTAATTAATTAATTAATCATTCATTCATTCATTCATTTCAGATTTATGACTATTTCATCATCATCAACATTCCATATATAAATTTAGAAGGCTGTGTAGATTCACTGGTGAGTTTCCTAGTAAATGAAATGTCCTATGTGTGTTGTAGACCTGGCAACCCCTGGTCCCCACCACCACCGCTGTAAAGAAATCTAAGTCTGTATGTTTCTCCACATTGAGCCAATTAATGTCACAGCACTCTAACCGACTCTTTAACCTTAGGCTCAATCCAAGACCTAATCCTAACCCCAGCCCTGGTCTTAATCATGAGCCCAGTATTATTATCATCGACTGCTTGCTATAGATTCATTTGCCCAGACGCCCTGCACGCTCCAGGCTGCTGTACCTTCTCCATATCGTCCCAGTTGGTGATGATGCCGTGCTCAATGGGATACTTGAGGGTGAGGATGCCTCTCTTGCTCTGAGCCTCGTCTCCTACATAGCTGTCTTTCTGACCCATACCCACCATCACCCCCTACAGGGCACAGGCAGAAACACATTGGTCTTTCAAATCGTTACCATATAAAACAATACTGGGTGAAATATTACAGCACATAGCATAAATGTAAAAATCTCTCTCATGTAGTCATCCTGTGTACTGACTTCAAAGTTTTAATAAACTACCAGTCAAAAGTTTAGAGACGGCTACTCATAGAAGGTTCTGCTTATGTTTATCTTAATGCTTCACTCTAGAATGAGAGTGAAGATGCCAAACTATAAAACGGCACTCATGGAATTATACAGTCCACCTTAAAAACCTCCAGAGTGAACCTTTACAGGAGTAGGAACCAGCTTTCTTAACCTGCAGTGGAGCTGATGGAACCAGGTTTATTACTAAGCAGGTTTGGGGCGATTCTATTGGCCGGTCCATCATGAATATTTATTAAATTAAAGGTGGAACTAAAGCTTTTACACTGTGAGATCAAAGAGATCAAAAAAGAGATCAAAGATTTTAATGAAACAAAATATGTCACTGCTGTCTAAAGAAAAACATATCCCTGTAACAGTAACTTTACAGGAGAAAGCAAAAACCTCATTTAATTTTAATGTAAGTCAATGGAACCAGGCGTCTTTCCAAGCCAATTTTGGACCATTTCTGCTGGTCCACTTTACATGAACATCTCAGACAATGTGAACAGCAGCTGCTGTGTTCAAATGTGGCATAAAAATTAAAATTGGCAAAAATGGAAATACATGTCTGCTTCATGTACTCAGTGCAGATTATGGCATGTGCCAAACAGTCAATACTCCTGTTCTGTTTCAGTACCAGAGCATGCAAAGGAGCCCACCTGGTGGCGAGGGCGTCCCACGATTGAGGGGAACACAGCTCGGGGGGCGTCATCTCCAGCAAAGCCCGCCTTCACCAGGCCAGAACCGTTATCGCACACCAGCGCGGTGGTCTCTTCGTCGTCACACATGTTTACTCACTCAACTGTGACACACACACACACACACACACACACGCACACACACACACACACATATACACACACACACACACGCACACACACGCGCACACACACACACACACACACACACACACACATAGTTCAAATACAATATTCAGTAACATTGTTTAAATTAATTATAGTTTGAACTTAAAGGTGCAATATGTAAAATGTAGGGGGCACTATAGAATCCTTATTGAATTGTCCCACCATAGGACATTTTATTGGTAACTAGTAAAACTGTGCTCAGACCTTTAAATATTAAACGTTCAGCCTTAAATGGTCCAACAGTTACATTCTAGCGCTGACATACAGTGTGTTTCTCGCCAGCTTCCGGTTAGAATTTTCCAGATCCACCTTCCTTAAATGGTGCTGCAGTTATTATAACACCTCAGGCACCAGAATGTAGCACCATTTAAGGTAGACAAGGAAAACAAGAAGCTGGCAAATGTCCTTTTTGGAAAATGTGAGAATGTTTTGGTTGTCTAAGTTAGCTCATCAGGAATAGAAAGGTTGGCAGGGGTAGGTGGGTTCCAATAAATACACAACCTCACCGCTAGAGCGTCCACACTGCTCCTTTAAAGGAACAGTATGCATAATTCCCACCTACCCCAAAAGTAGATCAATGAACTAAGACATGTTCAGCATCCAAACTGCGCTTCTTCTGACTCATTGACATGAACACAGTGCACGTGTTATGTCGCAGTCGCCCACCTCATCTGTCCCTCGCATTCAGCACTGACCACGTGTCCATTGTTATAGCTTACAGTCACACTGAAGGAGGTTCGAGCGGGTTGGGAGAGGTTAGAGGTTGCATTTAGAGTAAAGGCATTTGGGTGACTATTGACATCTAGTGTTAGTGAGCTTAGCCTTGAAGCACCAGAGCCAGTCTATGTAGTCTATGAAAGGAACAAGGGATGAATAAATGACACATAGAGGAGTGCAGGATTAGAGTTTGGGGATCTGTCCTGACTGAGTACATGCAGTTTGGTGTCTATAGGTTAAAGAAGACAGTAGAGTTTAAATTGGGAGTGTAAATGAATGGGAATGTATGGGAAGAATGAGTAATGCGGAAAAAGAAGAGACAAACAGACGAGTGCAGGTCAGACTAACACAGAATTAGTGCTCGGGGCTCTGCCCTGAGATACTGTATGCGAAATGGTGTGTGTAGGTCGAGCAGAAGTCCGTAGGTGGGTGTATAGTTTTCCATCCCATTCATTTTTAATGGGAGAAAAATTGGAATTTCATTACGATTTTAGGAAAACCATACGTGGGATCATAAAGCTGTATGCAAGCATGCCATTCGGGATCAGACCGTACATTCCCGAGTTTGGAACGGTGTCGATATCTCAAAAACTGAAGGACTAGTTAGTGGACAGGGGAATCTCTTGACCAGGAAGACGAGGAATGTGAAACTGGCGCAATGTGCAGTCAGGAATTCATTAGCCATAAATGATGCCGGTTAATGAAACACAAGACTCAGTTATGAGATTATTAACCTGTAAAATATAAAAATAAATAAAAAAATAAACACGAATAAAATACTGAACACCATACGACTCAAAATCCCCATAATGGAAGTCAATGGGCAGGCACTGAAGCAAAGCCAGCCTGTTAACTAACACGGCCTCAACACTTATTGTACATTCACCTCATGCACGAGCAAGACGGTTAATTAACCTGAGCCTGCTGTATCAGGTCAGCACAGCGGGACAGATCGTTAGCTTATTGGGAATATCCAGTAGACTCACCCACAAGAGCGAGACAATCAGGCCTGGAACACTGGCTCTCTGGAGAGACCGAGAGAGAGACTGAGACGGAGTGAGAGTAAACTCTCGCTCACCTGCTCCCCCTATTTAAATACCTCCCAGAGCAGCAGAGCCATCGCACAGCCACAAGGCCGCACGCCTTTTTAGGAGACATTGAGCGCCCCTTGTCACACGCGCATGCAAAGGTAGGCCGTCCTGGAACCTGTCCCACTACAGCGGCTGTCCGCAGACAAACCCATTTAATATTAGCTCAGTCCAGCATTTCATCACACAAAGCTCCCTGCACTGGACCACGAAGGAATCAGTTACCAGTACTAAAGAACAGGAAGACGTGGCACGTCTGAGTGCGCAGAGCTGCCGAGTACCTAATTACATACACGCTTAATCCACAACTGAAATGGCCAACGTCAATTCATAACTGGTATTTAATGGCGGCCAAGTGTCTGAGACCCTTCTCTCTCATACAGTATCAATCCAGGCATTGAGTTTGAGTTAGTCATATGTCAGAAGAGCATGCATGTGCACAGGGTACGAGAAAGTCAACGGGATATTAGAGTCCAGGCCTCAACATTACCGAAGGTCCTCATTGGATAGAGAAGCAGGAACAGCTGAACCAACTTCTAAGACTGAACTTTGGAGCTGTGGCTGCAGGTGCCTTTGGGAAACTCAACCTGAGTCCCAAAGGTAAAGACTGGACACGGTACACACTCAAAGAGAATTAATTGCATATCTAAGCTCATCAGACAAAAACATCCCTAAAAGCCTGTAACACCTCCACCAGCTCCAATAACAGCTGGGATTGGATTGGGCACTGAGTGGACATGCTGATGGATGTGGGCCACATCTATGTTCAGACCCTCTTTGGGCCAGATTTGGTGGATGCCTTCCCTGGCACAGTCCTGAGGAGAATTCCCTGTAGACTGGGATTTTAGCCACTGCTGGTAGACCCGTATGACCATACGCTTCCATACACCTGCAGATTCAGCTACTTCCTTCACACTATGGTCTTTGGCCACGCCCACATGCTCAGTCACTCCTTTTAGCCAATCATTAACATCTGCTCTGGAGCCATTTTCCACACATGGAACGAGACATTCCCTGCACTGTAACACCTCTTCTCCATCTATGGATCCTGTCACTCACACCCCGCATGGATTTATAGCCCCATCATCCTCGTGCAGCGCCATCTGCAGGAGCCTGAGGTTACTACAACCCTAAACACACAAGGTGACTCAGGTGTTTGCTTAGGAATGTTTGGTAAGCACTTTTGAATTCTGAATATGGGGAATTCTTTAACCAAATGGTTATATTAACTTTAATAGATTAAATATTATAGTTATAATATATCAGATGAATATATAGGAATGTTAGAATTATAATTATAGAATTATAGCAGATGATTATATCAGTATAAAATCATATTAGAATGTAGACTTATATTATATGATATATCATAATATAGATAGATAGATAGATAGATAGATAGATAGATAGATAGATAGATAGATAGATAGATAGATAGATAGATAGATGGACAGATGGATAGATAGATAGATAGATAGATAGATAGATAGATAGATAGATAGATAGATAGATAGATAGATAGATAGATAGATAGATAGACAGATGGACTGATAGATAGATGGACGGATAGATGGACAGATAGATAGATAGATAGATAGATAGATAGATAGATAGATAGATAGATAGATAGATAGATAGATAGATAGATAGATAGATAGACAGATAGATAGATAGATAGATAGATAGATAGATAGATAGATAGATAGATAGATAGATAGATAGATAAATAGATAGATAGATAGATAGATAGATAGATAGATAGATAGATAGATAGACAGATAATAATATTATTTAATAGACAGATAATAATATTATTTAATATTATTGAAAAGATGATGGTAAACGTTTGAGCAGTAGATTATCTGTGAGGAAATGAGGCACTTTCTGGGTTATTATAATTCATATCTGTGTTATTTCATTTCAGGTTTATGTTTTGTGTTCATACGCCATCTGAGGCATCATCTAGACTGCTTTGTGCAGTTTGCACAACAATGATTTAGATATTGAGGAATAGAGAGCCTAGGAAACTACAGCTCCCGTGCTGATACATACGCTCCACTGCGGTTCTAGACGTTACTCCAGCAGTCGTTTGCTTGAGCTGAGCAACTTCACTGCAGTAATGACTCTTTCATTTGTGACAGCAGTTACAGTTACAGCAGCATTACCAGATTATTACTGTACACACTGCAGCTCATATCAGCCTTCAACAGCAACCTTAGACATCTACTCAACCTGAGACATTAATATTACACGAAACATTAGACAATAATATATGGCCCTGTCAGTCTGGGCTACTGTGTGGGCAGAAACAGGCAGGGGGTCCGCTGCTGGAGAATGGCATGCTGGAATCTACTATAAATAATGCACTGAGCAATGGTCATAATGGTGATATGACCGTTTGTCTATCCACCGTTGGCTGAGGCGTTACCGCCTATTAGGGCATTCCAGCATGAGTACGATTGGTAGCCTCCGCTAGCACGCCTTCAAAGGAAGTTTTCAAAGCAGGCACAATGGGTGTGGATAGCATGTGTCCAGGCCAGGTCTATTTTCTACATGATGAATGAAGAGTGTCCATTAAGATCTCACACTGATAGATCTTCATACAAACATGCAAACCTGTAATGGAAGCGTAATGGCGCCCTATGTGACTTATAAGAGGAAATATCGCCGCCTGGCAATGCCAGTCCGACCCGAAATACCTGCTGTAGTGCTATGACTTTGGAGGGGTGAGCAAGAGACCTTTCTGGAGAACTGCGTAACTCTTTACGGCTCCACGTCACACACCAACAACTATGGCTGTTAATGCCAGAAGAGGTTTGGAACTCTGTAGTTACTGAGTCAGCAGAGCGTTGGTCACTCTTACCCACGATGCCCCTTAGCCACCCCGCTCTGGAATGCCACATGTTCTGCCACTTGGTGGTTGAGATTCTATGGTTCCAAAATGCTTACACTACTCACAGTTGATTGGGGAACATCTAGGAGGGAAGGAATTTCATGAACTGACCTCCTGGTTACAATGGTGGCATCCCATTACTGTACCATGCTGGAGCTCCTGAGAACAGTGCATTCTTTTCACCAATGGTTGACCGCATGGCTAGGTGCTTGATTTTATATACCTAAGGCAAGGGGACTGAATGAAACACCTGTGACTTAGAGGCATGTCCCAATACTTTTGTCCCTTTAGACTATCTCTCTGACCTAATACAACCACTTGTGCCATCAAGGTCACTCGGGTCCATAGACCAGATTCTTCTGGTTGTTCCTAAATCTAGGCTGAAGCATACAGGAGATCGACCATGCAGTTATAGCCCCTAAACTTTGGAACAAGATGCCTCTATGTAATAGTATAACCCACTGGTAGTTGGTTGCGGAATATCTAGGAGGAAAGGAATTTCATGAACTTACTTACTGGTTACAGTGGTGGCATCCCATTACAGTACCATGCTGGAATTCAGTGAGCTCTTGAGAGCAGTCCATTATTTGACCTATGGTTGTACAGGCAGACTGCACGCCTAGCTGCTTGATATTATACACATGAAATTAGTGAGGTAGAGATGTGTGTCCCTATACTTTTGTCCCTATCCCTTTAGAGTATCTCTCTGACCTATTACAACCACTTGTTCCATCGAGGTCACCCAGGTCTGCAGACCAGTTTCTTCTTGTCATAGTCTCATGTATTATATTTATTGTATTCCCAGATAGCTGACAGTGTTTGGGCCAATCCCGGCTTTCTCATCCACGACTATTGGTTGACTTCCGAGCACTTGTGGGCCAGAATTGGACCTGCAATTGGTTTTGACACTTATCTATGTGTAAGGGCCAATTCTGGTATCAATGCTGTGACCCATCAGATCTGTGAAATTTGCACCTCAGTACTTTTGACCCAAATCTGGCATGTCATAGGTGGCACCCCAGATAGCAGGCGGTGTTGGGTTGATTCTAGCTTTCAAACAGTGTTGGGTGACTTCTGGGTGAATATTAGGCATGTGCGCCAGAACAGCGTCAGAGGCAGGACAGCTGTGGCTGGTGTGAATTTTGTGGCTCAGCAATGTGGCTGAAGCTAGATCCGCCCAAATTCATAGTTTTTAGCCAGCAGCTTTAAATACTACATATATGAGCATATGGGCAAGTTTTGGACCAAGGACCTAGCCAGAACTGGGCCAACACAAGAGCAAGGCTGTGGCCCATACATGGACCAGATCAATTTTGTTATCTGGGTTGTCCTTATTTGTGTTCTGGGTTTTCTTTATGGTCATGCTATTCTGATTGTGCAGCACTTTGCTCCACAGTTGTTGTTTTTAAAGGTGCTCTATAAATAAATTTGACATTGACATTGACTAGCCCTGGAACTGTGGGCCACGTTGTTCGGTATCTCAAACAGACCTGCCTATGACCTTGTATATACTGTAGGTGTAATCTAATGAACATGTCCAAAGTAGTTAGATGATTTTGAGAACCGACTTTAAAGATAAACACCAAAATATCTCCTTCTTACCCCAGAGCCTTTTTTTAGCCTTGCATCAGCTAGGCTACTGTAGCTAACAACAACATAGGCTAGCATGGCTAGTCACAATCAAAACCAGCATGTGTTGTGTTGTCGAAGCTGGTATGCTGGTCATCCAGCATGACCATGTAACCAGCTAAACCAGCACTAGATCAGCATAAACTATCATAGACCATCTCTGCCGTACTTTTTTTTTCCAGCAGAGAAGTAATGAAAGCTTGTAGTCATTTGTTAGCATGATGCTAACTACATGCCTAAATCACAACACACATGCATCAAACAGTGTAAAGTTGCTTGTTTATTATATATATTTTATTAATATAGTGAAATTGGGATTTTTAAGCCAATCCGTTTTCTAGAAAAGTGGTCAAACAGATGTTAGCATAGCTAATAATTGTGCCTGTGTCCATTAGAAAGCTCCTATAGCTACTGTCTGTATACTTGACCATCTTCATCCATTACAGTATGCAAACCACATACGCAAGTCTCCTTACATTACAAACAGCTTGAGGCTCAGGCTTAGGCTTAGGCTTAGGGTTAGGGTTAGGTTTTAGGCTGTGATTTAGGCCCAAGGGTAGCACTATGCTAATAAGTCATCACAAGCCTCCATTACTTGCTGGCTACATTAGCTTTTACAGCCTTTAACCGGCCTGTAGCTTTTCCGTAAATCAAACTTCAGACACAAAACATGACTTTTGCCAAGCTGTCCGGTTTCTTTGCCCTGAGTTTTTTGCAGGTGAAAAGTGGGAGGCGGAGCTTGATCCTTATTGGCTATTAAGAAATGCAGGTGCACAGGTGTTTGGGCCTTTAAAAAGGCTATCCACTGTGGAGGGCTGTGGCCTTCCTTACCTTTGCTTCTCTGCAGGGTCATTTTGAGGCCACCTTGGGGTTAATGCTGTCAGGGTCTTGGGGTTAGTGCTGTCCTTGTGGATTGCAAACCATCTAAAATATTCAAAGGTGTAAATAAAGACCAGGTTTTGTTGACAGCTTTTACTGAGCTGTCATTTAAAGCGATTATGTGAGGGCAAGGGGGTCAGTTAAGTCCCCAGTGCAGACGCTCACACATGCTCCGATAGTCCCACGCTAAGAGCAGTTCTTCCTAAGAGCCACTTTGATTACAAAATGCAGCCGTTGTACAATGTGGATTAAGGATATCAGTGTCGGAAGGTTAAATGTGACCACAGCCTTTAACTCCTAATCCAAAATCCTCCTCAGGCACCTCAGTCCTGCTCTGCGCTAGGCCTCCTTTTGGCCCTGCTCCAGCTGCAAGCTCCTCAGTGCTCAGTATATGGAGGATGGTGATGGAAGCTTGAGACCCTAGGAATGTGACACAGCCTATGTGCTGTCTGTGTATGCATGAGACTTAATCCTAAATACTGTGCTGTTTTGTAATAGCATGGAGCTCGCATTAAAGGAGCGATATGTGAAATATAATTATCAACAGCATGTGACGAAATAACGTTTTTGATGTTGTCAAAGATGTCTATGTATGGTGATGCAGAGATATCGACTAAAGTTAGCGTGCTAACCAGCTAGTCACGGCCCATCCTGTGTCGTAACTGAACAGGCGTTAGTGATTCACTGTAGCATGGAGTGGAATCAGTTGAGCATCGGAAGATGAAGAAGTTGCACTGCTGGCCATCGATCATGTTGAACGTGCTGCTACCGGTCAGATTATTTAAGGGCTGGTAGCCAATGAAAGGAGCAGTATACACCACTAGCTGCTCTCGGTAAGAAACCACATTCAGCAGCAAACAAAAGCAAAACACGAGGTAACATTGGTGCTGCCAATTAGTGCTGTTGTAAATGAGGAGTAGAGGCTGTGAAATTTTAGTAGGGGTGGACACCAGAGCTTTCTGGTGACATGTTGCCCCCTATTGTTTGTAGTATGAATTGGACAGGTTGCATCATCTTACATATGGCTCCTTTAAAGCATTCTGTAATGTCAAACACCCACATATTTACAGAATGCTGACATTTTTAACATTGTTTGATTCGTCTTCAATTTGACTTCACAATGTAGTGTAGTGACCTGCTCCTGGCTGGCACCTGCTTCTGAGCCATGGCTGTACTGTATCCACTCCTGGAGGATCATGGGAGGTTAAGCTAAAAGGTATGTGCTGGTAATGTGTTAATGTGTTATTCTCTATCGGAAGGTGGGTTTAGCCTAGGATAAGACCTGGGGCTGGCGGTAACCTCCTCTGTAAGTTAATGTGTCTGTGCCGTTCTGCCTGGTGCCCTGTAAAGAGCACTTGAGCACTCATGGTGGAATCATGGCCTCTCCTGTGTTGCACTCTACAGTACCAAGCTTAACACCGCATTCATGTAATCCTTGATTGCACCCCTGCTAACTGCGTGGTTCTCAAGCCTGGTCCCAGGGGCTCCCTGCGCGTTTTAGTGGTCTCCCTGCTTAAACACACCCCCTGCAGCTCTGAAAGGTCAATCAGGTGTGCTGGGAGCAGGGAAAGCACCAACTTGTGCAGGGCAGGGTGTCTCCAGGACCAGGGTTGAGTCTGTTAACCCAAGTTTACAGACGTGCATACTAGGCTTGCACCATGAATGTTAACTTTTAGGAGGCACATATAAAGTGCTGGGATGACCTTTGACCTCTCCAGTCACAGCCTCAGGCCCTTGACAACCATGCTAATCTGACCCCGGCTACAATACTCAGAATGGCACAGATAGTCTGCTAATGGTGGCTCAAGCAAACCAGCGAGCATTTTATTAGGTTTCCACTAGCAGGAAGCCTGCTGACCACAGGGTCACATGACCGCCTCTCTGGAGCCACTGCCATTGTCTCATAGCTGACATTCTAGCACCTAAACTTAGCAGCCGCTTGCTTCATTCTCAGGGTCACCACTCCGAACCTAATGAAGTTGACATTGAAGAAGTGTGTGTGTGTGTGTGTGTCTCTGTGGGTGTGTATGTGTGTGTGTGTATGTATGTGCGTGTGTATGTGTGCGTGTGTGCGTGTGTGTGTGTGCATGTGTGTGTGTATGTGTATGTGTCTGTGTGTGTGAGTGTGTGTGTGTGTGCGCGTGTACGTGTGTGTGTGTGCGCGTGTGTGCGTGTGTGTTTGTGCGTGAGTGTGTGCGTGTATATGCGTGTGTGTGTGTGTACGTGTGTGTGTGTGTGCGTGTGTGTGTGTGTATGTGTGTGTGTGTGTGTGTGTGTATGTGTGTGTATGTGTGTGTGTGTATGTATGTGTGTGTGTGTGTGTGTATGTGTGTGTGTTTGTGCGTGTGTGTCTCTGTGTGTGTGTGCGTGTGTGTGTGTGTGTGTGTGTGTGTGTGTGTGTGTATGTTTGCTCAGTAACTAGAACCTGAATAAACTCCTATGGAGGAAGGATTACTTTAATCGTCTGTTCATTTCATCACTGCACGTTCTAAACCTTCAGCCTTCTGTCTACACAGGATCTGTTTGTGAGCAGAGGACCAGAGACTGTGGATCCAGGTGTTTGCTCATATGTGTGTATACCCTGGTTGAGTGTGTACGTAATGTCTACGAGGGCCCATATGCAGTCATTCCCAAAAGCACCAGCTCATTGTTTTCATATAGAGTCTACTATGCTGCAAAGTTCCGTAGCTCTAGGCCGTACACTGCTACCTGTAAAAAAGAGATGGGTAGTAATGATATGGTCATTTTACAATAACAAACTGTATTTAATTATTATGCCCGTTTCCCATTTGTTACTAAATAATACATCAGAAATTGAGTGTGTGTTAACAAGGCCATTATGAAATGGGAAAATAATGGTAACAAGGTCTAGTTCCCCAAAAATGACCTGCTTATTTTATAGTTGTTTATGAGTAATAATTGGGCGATTGTAGTGGTAACAGGGCAGCATCTATTCCTGGGTAACAGTACTCCTCTATAGGTGGGCCTACATGTGAAGCGGAAGGTGTGGTAAGTAAGAAACACAGTGTAGGTAAGTAAGTTTGTAGTTTACGACTCCAACACCATTTAGTTTCACTGTAACTACTGCCTGTAGCTCACACTGTGTCTGACCATCTAAATACAGCAGGTCAGAAACGAAACAGAAACAAGTGTATTAGTATTTTACGGCCCTGATGGCCATGTAGTTACAGCAGAACTACATCACTGCTTTTGTGTTAATAACTCTAACACTGCATATCATATCGTCACTGTCCAAAGAAAAACGAATTTCCATTTTTGTTGATTTTTACTTTTATGGCTTATTTGATGGCATGAGCTGCTCTTTACACTGTGACTGAATTTCATGAAGAATGGACCAACAGAAAAGCCCAAAACCGTTTGGAAAGATGCGTCCGAAATCTCCTACTTAGCTAGTACGTACTAGACTGAACCCAGTGTGCAGTGAAGCAGTAGGCTCTGTCTGTACGCCAGTACGTAGTATCCAGGCAACCTCGAACGTACTACGTCCGCCATCTTGCCAACGTCATTTGATGTAAGACGTCACAGCACCACTGTAGCGTCCCGCCCTTCATTCATATAAACACGTAACATGGACTTTATATTCGGCGCAGAGCGGTTTATAACGTCACTCGGTGTTACACAAAAAGTTGGAGATTACGTACACTTGTCCAGAGCCGACGTCCGGCTTTCCGCCATTTTTTCTTTCTCAGCTCGGAACGCCTCCACAGCTCCAGTGGAATCATGGGATAGCACAGTGTGCTGTGCTCGCATACTTGAAAATCTCACCGGAAGCAGTGCGCCATCCGGGGGACGTTCACCTACTGCTTTATGACTACTGCGGGTTCGGACGGACCACACATTCTCGCCTACTGTGTAGTAGGGTAGTAGGTGGTTTCGGATGCAGCGCCACACACACACTTCCCCGTAGCGAAGTTTTGCCGAGCTGCCGTTTCTTTCCTGTGTTTGCTACTCTGGTTTCGACTCCTTTTGGTTTCTGACGTCTCCTTTCATCTTACTCCTCTTTGGCTACCTCATTGCTCTGTCTTTCGACCTCACTTACTCCTCCTAACTCGTCTGCCTCGCTGATAGCTCCTCCTGGTTTCTGACCCTTGCCTGTCCCTGGCTGTGACCTCGTATCTCCCCCTGCGTGACCAGTTGTGTGTTGTTGCTTTGTTCGACTGTCCTATCGTGTAATAAAGCCAACCTGACCTTTAGCTCTGCTCACGCCGGTTTAGAGTCTTTGTTTCTGACAGGCTGGTTCACCCTCCTGTACAGCTCCACTCTGGAGGTTTTTAAGGCGGACTGTAGAATTCCATTAGTGCTATTTTATAATCACTTTGATTCTACAGAAAAGCAATAAGATAAGGAGGACCTTCTATGAGTATCCATGTCTTAACCTCTGCTACTTCATAAACAAGGCATGTCATATAAACCAAAAAAAATACAATACCATAAAATTAATATTAATATTCATATTTATGTCACACACTGCCCTGTCCTGTCCTGTTCACGCTTGTCTGTCTTATCCGGCTTCCTGTTTCTGTCTTGTCATGTCCATGTGCTGTTTGTTACTCTGTTCCATGTGCTTCTGTTTGTTTTGGTTTGTTGCTCCTCCTGTCTCCGCCCTCTTGTCAGGCCCCTCACCTGTTTCTGGCTCCGCCCCTTCCCAGGTGTCTCTCGTTAGCCCTTGTTGTTTTATACTCCATGTTGTGCCCTTTGTTCTTGCTTGGCGTTTGTTCCCCTGCTGCTGTCTTGTTTCCATGCCTGTCGTTTTCTCTCCTTGCCTGTAGGTTTTGTATTTCTTCTGATCTGTCGTCCCCCTCCCGGTCGTTTGTCCCCAGGTTAGTTATTTCTGTAAGCTGGTTTAATGTTTCTTAGTTTTTTGCTTCTTTGGTTTTGTTTAGTCTGGAGTTGTTCTTGTTTGTTTTGTCATTAAAACTCGCATTACCATCCCGTCTCCACGTCCTGGCCCCGTGTAACAGTTGTTGTTTGTTGTTGGAGTGGGAGGAGCTATTAAAAGGGAATTCCACCGTTTTTCCAAAAGGTCTGTATAACTAAATCGTTTACATGCAGAGAGAATGATTAATGTGGGGTTGATGCGAAATACCCTGGAGGAACTTACTGACTGTGTTATGGTAGTTGTGAAATAAGCTTCATTGCTTAAAATATCATTTCCATAAACACATTTATGATAGTGGCACAGTGGGGCTACAGGGATGGGGTGACACGGGCTGGGGTGACTGGAGTCCTTACTGTGTGGAGTTTGGATGTTCTCCCTGTGTCTGTGTGGGTTTCCTCACACAGTCAGTAAAAGACATGCAGTCAGGTGAACTGGAGATGCTGAATTGCCCCCTCTAGAAATAAATAAGGGCCCACTCCAGTTTCTTCTTCAACCAGCATCTCCACATGTACAGCAGGTTCTCAGTGAGGAACCGAAGGTTGGGTTCTAGCTTTACAGGCAGATACAGTAAGCGTCTGGTTCATAAGAACAAGGTCCAGCAGCAAACACACAGGACAACACAGCTACAGACTGGCAGAGGGCCAAACCCACTCTCTACTGACTGTGATGAGCGCCACCTCAATCCAATGTCCCTGTAAGATGACCTCAAATGACCTACAGAGAGACTGGCGAGCGGTGGCTGGGGTGAAACGCACAGCGAGCATGGTTCTAAAAACAGGCTTCTGGAGGTCATTAGTGATTTTCTAAATAAACAGATCTAATACAATATCTGATCTGGAGTTTGGGAGACATGGTTCCAGTAGTGTAGAGAATCAAACAGAACCAACACAAACCCAGAACCTGTACACCTAGAGATACTGATCATCAGAGGTGGTCTCTTAAATGTTTCCAGAGCTGGATATATATGAGTGTCTGTGTGTCTATCCTGAGATGACCTGGCAGCCTTTCCAGGTTGTTTTCTGAATGAATGAATGAATAAATATTTGCAATGGCTAGACATCGCAACCTCCGGTTCCCATCACCACCACTATAAAGGAAACTCTCTAAAGTCATCCATTTCCCACCAAACTGCTCTGAATGGCTGTGTCCCTGGCTCAGTTACCTAATGAATCGGTAGAATTCCTCTTTAAGACCCTCTTTCTACATATTTTTGGTTTTCCAAATCTCTTATAGTCCCTGCCTTGACCAGGCTCGCTGCTTCCAGCCCCCTCCACCCTGAAAGTGTGAAGCTAGACCTGGTGCACTGAAGGAGCATAAATGATCAGGCAGGTAATCCTATAACATGCTAATGAGTTACGTGATCCCCTGCATGTTAATGCCAATCAGGCACAAACTGGGCAACTACAACAGGAGGCCAAATGCTGAGCTGAAGTTTCGAGAGGCAAAATCTGCTGCTCAGTTATGAGGAAAACAACAGCGACCATCTGGGAGATCTGTTCTCCTCAAACTTCTCAAACAAACTAAGAATAGAAACTCATCAGAGGCTGGATCTCGGTCAACAAGCTTTAGAGGAACGTGGTGCCTATCAAGAGTCCTGGTCTAGGCTTAAAGGGCAAGTCCAGCTAGTCTTCTTGCACATTTCTGCACAACCCAGGCACGAAGGTGTGAACAGAGTCAGGTGGGTTTGGTCTGAAATGGTTCACTGGAGAGAAACTTACAGACGGACTTCTAGGAGTGGTGGTGATGGGGGTCACCAGGTCTGCAACACACATATAGCCATTATCTTTACTATCCAAGCCCACCAGTGACCCTAAACATGTTTCAGTTTTCACATGCACGGTTCTTTCCATACAGTAACAGTAGCTCCCCCTTGTGGACAATCTGGTTGAACCCCAGTGAGTGAGTGGTTGGTGTGAGCGGAGTGGAGTAGTTAACACCACTACCCACCAGAGAGCTAGCCCCCCTATGTGGGTGGGTGAGTGAGTGAGTGAGTGAGGGAGTGTGTGAGCGAGTGAATGTGGGAGCGAGTGAGTGAGTGAGCGAGTGACTGTGTGAGTGAGTGTGTGAGTGAGTGAGTGTGTGAGTAAGTGAGTGAGTGTGTGAGTGAGTGTGTGAGTGAGTGAGTGTGTGAGTGCGAGTGCGTTTGTGAGTGAGTGAGTGAGTGTATGAGTGAGTGAGTGAGTGAGGGAGTGTGTGAGCGAGTGAATGTGGGAGCGAGTGAGTATGTGAGCGAGTGAGTGAGTGAGCGAGTGAGTGTGTGAGCGAGTGAGTGTGTGAGTGAGTGTGTGAGTGAGTGTGTGAGTGAGTGAGTGTGTGAGTGAGTGTGTGAGTAAGTGAGTGAGTGTGTGAGTGAGTGAGTGTGTGAGTGCGAGTGCGTTTGTGAGTGAGTGAGTGAGTGTATGAGTGAGTGAGTGAGTGTATGAGTGAGTGTGGGAGGGAGTGAGTGAGTGAATGTGGGAGTGTGTGAGTGAGTGTGTGAGTGAGTGAATGTGTGAATGAGTGAATGTGGGAGTATGTGAGTGAGTGAGTGAGTGAGTGAGTGAGTGAGTGAGTGTGTGAGTGAGTGAGTGAGTGAGTGAGTGAGTGAGTGAGTGAGTGAGTGTGTGAGTGAGTGAGTGAGTGAGTGAGTGAGTGTGTGAGTGAGTGAGTGTGAGTGAGTGAGTGAGTGAGTGTGTGAGTGAGCGAAAGAGTGAGTGTGTGAGTGAGTGAGTGTGTGAGTGAGTGAGTGAGTGTGTGTGGGAGTGAGTGAGTGAGTGAGTGAGTGAGTGAGTGAGTGAGTGTGGGAGTGAGTGAGTGAGTGAGTGAGTTTTATGGTTCTCAAACTACCATAAAACAATCAGGGAGCGATTCTATTGGTCGGTCCATCATGAATATTCACTAACCTGAAAGGAGAACTAGAGCTTTTACACTGTGCAGAAAAAGAGATCAGAGTTTTTACACCACTAAATATATATTAGAGGTGGAGATATGGAGGAGTATCATACTGTGTACATCAGGAGTAGATGTGCTGGATCAGGATATGGACTGGCTCAGACTCTCATCAGTCAGAGCTGTTAAGTGTACGACCGTTGAGTCTCTAAGACCACCAACTACATCCATTTAGGTGGGTGTGTCTAAACTTTTGACTGCTACTGTTATATGTAAATGGTTGAAATGTAAAAAGAGTCAAACTTGCCAAGTCAGCTTGCTGCTTACAGTGGTAGTGAATGGAACCAGACGTCTGAAACATTTACCCCCTTAAAGCTCCCTCACACAAGGTTATTACACGAAATGCCATGGGATGTAAAATGTCTGACACATTGTGTTATGATTTGCCTTGGCCAGGCTCGCTGCTTCCAGCCACCTCCACCCGAAAGTGTAAAGCTTAGCCTGGTGCACTGAAGGAGCATAAACAATCAGGCAGGTAATCCTCTAACATGCTAATCCAGAACGTGAGTTACACAATCATCGGATTTCGTCATAATGTTGTGGTTTAAAACGCTTTTTAATCCATTCGTGGTGGAGGGATACGTGTATACCATCAGAGGTAATATAGTCCCTCAGGAAACAAATGACTTAATAAACAATACACGTGAAACCTTGGCACGTTTAGATAGTGTTTAGATAGTGAATAAAGTGTGTATAATTGTGTTGTTGACATAGTGACCTCTGGTTACCATCACCACCACTGTGAAGGACATCTGAGCGTGTGGGTTTCTCTACAAGTGAACCATTTCATGCCAAACTGCTCTGCATGACTCTGTTCACCTCCCAACCACTGAATTATTCAGGAATTTCAATAAGTTGGTGGAATTCCCCTTTAAGCAACGGTCCTTGGACTTCCGTTATAAGCATGTTATACATCCACCGGTTTACTGTTCTCTTCCAAACACAGGACACAATATTGAAATGACTGTTTATGGTATTTGATCATATACACACGAACACAGCAGATTAGACTGAACTCTGCTTCATCCCTGGGATTTTCACTTAGGCTGGACTTCCCCTTCAGCCCTCCAGCTGCAGGCTCATCAGTCTGGGTTTATTATTAAGGCTCCATATTCAGCAGGTACTATGAAACTGATGAGTGCACTATGTGGTCCGGAGGGCCTCACATGGGCCCTTACAGCACAGCAGGTGAAGCTGTTGTGTTAGTGAGTCAGTTCTCCTTATGATGTCATGCTGCAGATCTTGCCAATCTTCAGCACATAACCACTTAGTCCAGTCGTGGTGTAAGTCCAGCAGCAGGTTCATTCAAGGTGTTCAGTAATACCTGTGCTCAGTGCCAGCACCACGTGCTCAGCATGCTACATGGCTTCGGTTCAGCGCTACGCAGCAGTCAGGTGTGTGACAGCACAGTCAGGAGGCAAGCAGGTTCCAGCTGCTGGGCCATCTCAGCACAGACGGCCCACTGCAGCCACTCGGGCAAGTCAGACGTCATGCCGTTTTCTTAAAGTTCTTTTTGAACCAGCCGCTGGCGTCTACGTCTAGTTTGAGCAGGTCCATGATCCAGGGGTCCTTCTGAGCCCCCTCGATGAACTCAGACAGCGATATCTGACCTGTGAGGAGAGGAGATCATGGCTGTTCAGGACCATCCAAATCATTTACCAAATGCAAGTCATTATGAAATTAATAACGGAATTATTCGTGCATAATGAAAATAACCATGTGACTTTATTATATATATATTATATTATTATAGCACCAATAATGCAGGCTAAAAATATATATATATAGGCTAGTAGTGGAAATTCTTTTTATAATTTTTTTATAATAATAATATAAGCATAATAATAATGCAGGCTAATAATGTGGTATTATTATTGCAGGCTAGTCAGTGGAATTCTTCATCTTATAATAATAATAATAATAATAATAATAATTATTATTATTATTATTATTATTATTATTATAACAATGTTATTATTATTATTATTATTTAACATTAAGACAATATGCCCAAAAAGGATGTCTAATTATCAGCAGTGATTGCTAAAGCTAGCATGAAACACAAAAGCTGGTTAGTTACTGAAACTCCAATTATTAAAATCATTATTGCTATTAATATTATTATTGTTGTTGTTGTTGTTGGTGGTGGTGGTGTTACAGCAACAGTAGAGCAAGGTTAAAACAGTAGAGCAACATTAAAAATGTTTAATTTTAACTAACGATGTAGAATTAGCTGTAGCTAGCCTGTAATGCTAATGCTAGCTAGTTAGCGTATTATTATTATTATTATTATTATTGTTTATATCAAGAATCTAACAAGATGTCATATAATGTCATATTTTTCTTGCTAACCTTTGTTTTAGCTGGCATATAATGCTAATGCCAGCTAGTTGGTAAAACCCGAGTGGTTACAATAATAATGATTATTATTATTATAATAAGCTGAGATCTGCTAAAACATTTACCTAATTCCACTAATAATGCTAATGCTAGGTCGTAACCCCAGGGGTTGCTACAGCCCTTCAGTGCAGCCCTGACTGGACGTGGTAGAGAGGTTATCCTGTAATGATGCTGAAATAATAAAATAAATAAAGTTTATTCATACAGATCTGATAATAATAACTGATATAATACTACAGGCTTCCAGGGCTTAGACTGGTCCTGGGTGTCTCCGTGTGCAGGCTCCATAGGTTACTTTGATTATTATGTAAGTTATGAGTTATGATTATTATTATGATGTGCTCATAATGGGGCTTAGCCGGCCGAGCCTCGCTGCCCGGTTCTTATCCTTCTCCATCTCATAATATATATAATATACTGCTTATAAAATGATGCCTTCGCCTCTTTCAGAGATCATATCAGCATGCTCACACTCACCGTCTTTATTCTGATCCACTAGTTGGAAGATCCTGTCACACACTTCGCTGGGCGTCATGTCTGTGTTCCGTTTCTTAATTTTACAAATGATCTGTCATCAAATATTAATATTTCAGCATTAACAGCATACATATTCAGGACACTTGATCAAAACTATTAATCACACAGAGTATTAAAGTATTAATTATTTTTAAGTATTAAAAACTATTACAAAACAATGGCTGTATTAAAAATGGCACACTACTGTACTGCACACTACAGTAGTATGTACTGCACACTGTATGTGGTATATAGTACAGTAACAAGTTCTGACCTACAGTGCGGTATACTACAGTAATGTACACATGACCAGTTCCCTCACATTTACCTCAGAGCTGTTATTATTGGATCCAATGTTTAGAGCTAGCTGCTGCTAACGCTGCTCAGTTCACCTGAGATACGGTTAGCCTAGCTGTTAGCTCCCCTTGGCTATTTTACTCTAAAACTGATCCTCTAAAGCGAGTTCATCTTTTATTAATCTTCAGACCTGTATATTTAACGTTCTGAGGCTCATTCTGATTAAAACACACCCCACTACAATTATTACACCCACATTTACCTCAGAGCTGTTATTACTGTATCCACTGTTTGGAGCTAGCTGCTGCTAACACTGCTCAGTTCACTTGAGATACAGTTAGCCTAGCGGTTAGCTCCCCTCGGCTATTTCACTCTAAAACTGATCCTCTACAGTAAGTTCATCATTTATTAATCTTCAGACCTGTATATTTAACTTTCTGAGGCTCATTCTGATGAACACACACCCCACTACAGTCACTACACCCACATTTACCTCAGAGCTGTTACTACTGTATCCACTGTTTAGAGCTAGCTGCAGCTAATGCTGTTCAGTTCACCTGAAATACGGTTAGCCTAGCTGTTAGCTACCCTCGGCTATTTCACTCTAAAACTGATCCTCTAAAGCGAGTTCTCTTTAGACCTGTATATTTTAACTTTCTGAGGCTCATTCTGATGAACACACACCCCACTACAATCACTACACCCACATTTATACCCGGGGCTGACTGTGTTTTGCTTCCCAGTGTTAGCCGCCGCCATTTTCTTTGGCTGAAGCAGGCTGGGAGCTGGTGGGGCTGCGGTGCATGAGGGGATACAGTAGATCATGAGGATGACTCTCCCTGTGTACTAAAATCTCTGACTGGAGTAAAACACCATCCGGGAGATTCCGTCTGGTCATATGCTGCATATTACATACTACTATTAGGGAGATTTAGTACACAGGTAGTATGGCGTATGCCATTTCGAATATAGCCAATGACTTGGCAATCAGTTGTTTGGCTCACCACCATGGTGAACAGTTCCAACTGTGATTGTAAGTTTCTACAGATTGCTTCACTCTAAATGACTTTCAGTTCTGAATTCGATCAGTGTAGTGGTGCAGTGGAACTGGTTTTGACTGGATGTAATTTGTCATGGATGTATGTAGTTTTCCGCATGTCTGTTAAGAGGGTTTAGTAAACAGCGTCTCTCTTACTGTAATAATGTGCTTGACTTCATTCCTGTCCAACTTCCCATTCTCGTCTCTGTCGTAGACTTTGAAGGACCACCTGAGTCTGTCCTCCAGTTTCCCTCTCAGCACCAGATGCACAGCTGCCACAAACTCCATGAAGTCCAGTACATTATCCTGAAAATGGACACAGAGGAAGATCAATAGACAGGTTCTTCCTTCAGACTGAATCCCAGTGTCCCCACATGCGGTTTGAATGTGCACTGCAGTAACATGAATATGTCCAGAATTTAAAGAAGATTTTATAAAAGCAAAATAAGCCTAATACAGCCAGGAAATATATAATAATTATATAATTATTAACTATACTATATTCTTCTTATATCAGTTTAAACTAAGTCTGTTTTTTAATAATACCTAATAGTTACCGAATACCGAATAATTCATAGTAGATACTGAATAATTCATAGTAGATACTGAACAATTCATAGTAGAAACTGAATAATTTGTAGTAGATACTAAACAATTCATAGCAGATACTGAATAATTTATAGTAGATAGTGAATAATTCGTAGTAGATACTGAATAATTCATAGTAGATACTGAATAATTCATAGTAGATACTGAACAATTCGTAGCAGATACTGAACAATTTATAGTAGATACTGAATAATTCATAGTAGATACTGAATAATTCATAGTATAAACTGAATAATTTGTAGTAGATACTGAATAATTCATAGTAGAGACTGAATAATTTATAGTAGATAGTGAATAATTCATAGTAGATACTGAACAATTCATAGTAGATACTGAACAATATATAGTAGATACTGAACAATTCATAGTAGATACTGAACAATATATAGTAGATAGTGAATAATTCGTAGTAGATACTGAATAATTCATAGTAGATATTGAATTCAAGTTCAAGTGGTTTTATTTGTCATTTCAACTATATACAGTGGTGTACAGTACACAGTGAAACGAAATAGCGTTCCTCCAGGACCAAGGTGCTACATCTAACAATAGACTACACAAAACAATACAACATAAAGTGCACGTGCGTAAGTGCGCAAGACAATATACTATAAATACACACAACCATTTACAAGACAAACAATAAAAACAGGGTGGGGGGACAGTGCCTTCGGCCCCTTAGTAGTGGGAGCAGTAAGGTGCATTTGGTGTAGATGTAAACATTAGACATTGTAAACACTGTATTTGAATTTAACAGTAGTACTAAAGTTATCCAGTTGGTGGAACAATAGCAGTTTTTTTGGTGGTGAGTGGTGAGTGTGTGTGTGTGTGAGAGAGAGAGTGTGATTTCAGTTCAGACACTAATGTATTTGTTTGTTCAGACCAGACTCTGGTTGTTAAGGAGTCTGATGGCATGGGGAATAATTCATAGATACTGAATAATTCATAGTAGATACTGAACAATTCGTAGCAGATACTGAATAATTCATAGCAGATACTGAACAATTTATAGTAGATACTGAATAATTCATAGTAGATACTGAATAATTCATAGTAGACATTGAACAGTTTATAGTAAATACTGAACAATTTATAGTAGATACTAAATAATTTGTAGTAGATACTGAACAATTTATAGTAGATACTAAATAATTCATAGTAGTTACTGAATAATTAATTGTAACTGCTTAATAACTACTATTAGTTACTGAGTAATTCATAGTAGATATCAAATAATTAATAGCGGTACTAAATAACTTATAGTACTGTATAGCAGCATTTAATACTAAATAATTCATAGTAGTTACTGAATATTTCATGTTACTTACTGGGTAATTAATAGGAGATACTGAATAATTAATAATGTTTAGTCAATAATTAACAGTAGTTACTGAATAACTAATAGTAGATGCTGAATCATACCTCACTATAAAGTTATTACTGAATGATTTATAGTCGATTCTGAATAATCTATAATATGTAATGGATATTAACTTTAGTGTTTACTGATGAATAAACCCATATCTAATCCAATACATCCATAAAAACACACACCTTGTTTCGGTCGAATGATTTGAATATGGACTCTATATAAAGCGCCTCTTCCTCAGAGGAACTCTGCACCCCGAAGATCTTGCGGAATTCGTGGAGATGCAGCGCTCCACTGGGACACTCCTTCATGAAGGACGCGTAGAGAGCCTGAATCTGTGCCAGGTCCACTTCCTCATCACTCTCACTCTGAACCTGTCCCATCATCAAACCCGGTCCTAACTCATGCACCAGCAGCATTCCAGCAGCATTCCCATCATGAATCCTCAGAGCCAAACTCTGTGTGGAGCCATCTATTCTCCGTAGCCAACTGACCTAATCTTCTTCATTTAGAAGCCGGAGTGAAGTGAGCTGGAATGGCCAGACTGGTATTTTTAGAACACGTTTAAATCTCATTTAGCTCCTGATCCTGAGCCTGGCAGCCTCGCCACCACCGCTGATCACCCAGCATCCACACCAGAAACGTCATTTCATAACAAGAACCACGACAGAACAAACCATCTACAGCGAAAGGAAGCAGATTAGTCTACAAATATTCTAATTTATTATTGTCAGTTTGTTTAATGATTTGATCAATGATTGATTTCTTACTTTATTTACATATAGGCAGTTATATGTAAGGTGTTATATAATATTTTAGCTGCACATGCGAACAAATAAACAGGTTAATTTAAAAAAATTACTACTACTAATAATAATAATAACTGCTATAAGCTTCAAGTTCAAGTTTCAGGTTTATTTGTCATTTGCACAACATGTCAGAACATTTATGCATTAAAATGCTTGTGGTGAGACTCAGGTTGATACTCTACAGCCGGACAACACATTATACATACTAAGCATATTAAAAAAAAGAGATATAAAAGTTATATTAAATAAATACAAAATACACACAAAAAACAGAATATACAGAGACAGGAGGGATCTGTAGAAATTCTCTGATATGTATATTTATGAGACAGGTACAGTCTGAGAGAGAGTGGAGCTAAATATAAATATGTATGTTTATGTCTATTCCTGTGTTGGTGGTATTGGTGGTGTTGTTGGTGTTGGTGGTATTGGTGGTGTTGTTGGTGTTGGTGGTATTGGTGGTGTTGTTGGTGTTGGTGGTATTGGTGGTGTTGTTGGTGTTGGTGGTATTGGTGGTATTGGTGGTGTTGGTGGTGGTATTGGTGGTGTTAGTGGTATTGGTGATGTTGGTGGTGTTGTTGGTGTTGGTGGTGGTATTGGTGGTGTTGGTGGTATTGGTGGTGTTGGTGGTGTTGTTGGTGTTGGTGGTATTGGTGAAAGGCTCAAAGCTTATTCAGGAACCTGATGGCTTGTGGGTAAAAACTGTTCATTATAAAATATGATTAGTAATATTTTGGTGCAGGTCAAATATATTTTAAGTCAGAAATAAAAACGTACCTTAGAAACATGTTACATTTATCACAATATTAAAACTAAAACTGACCATAAACAAAAATACAACATTACTTCATGTATTTATAATTAATAAAATTAATCAAAACAATATTTTAACATGACAGCACTTTAGAAACAGGTCAAAGCTACCTTTACCCTAAATACAGCAAGTGTACACCTATATAAACATAACCATTAATCAAAATATAATACATTTAAGTCCAAATACATTTAAATAAAAAAAAAAACAGTATACTAATATGACAATATTTTAGATATAGGTTAAAAGCTCAATTTTAAATATACTTATATACACATAACCATGAATCATAAAACGTTACACTTCAGCCCAGAAGCATTTGAATAAACATTAAAATCGATATTTTAATATGCCTGTACTTTAGAAACAGACTAACAGCTATTTAAATCCTAAATAGAGCATATGCATACCCATATAAACATAATCATAAACCACATATACATTTCAATGAATAAATAAATCTGTATTTTAATATGACATTAATTTTATCCTAGATTAAGAATAAAGATACCTATATAAACATAACCATCAATACATTCGAATAAATAAAAAAAAAACTATTTTAATATGACAATATTTTAGATACGGGTTAAAAGTTAATTGTATCCTAAATAAATTGTAAATATACCTATATACACAAAACAACATACCGTCAAGTACTACACTGTATTCATATTACATTGGAGTAAAGAATAAAATCAATATTTTAATATGACGATATTTTATATACAGGTTAAAAGCTAATTTTATCCTAAATTAAGTGTAAATAAACTTATATATGCATAACCATGAATCATAAAACATTACACTTCAGTCCAGAAGCATTTGAATAAATATTAAAATTGATATTTTAATATGCCTGTACTTTAAAAACAGACTAACAGCTACTTTAATAATACAAACCGGATTCCAAAAAAGTTGGGACACTAAACAAATTGTGAATAAAAACTGAATGCAATGATGTGGAGGTGCCAACATCTAATATTTTATTCAGAATAGAACACAAATCACAGATCAGAAGTTTAAACTGAGAGAATGTATCATTTTAAGGGGGAAATGTGTTGTTTCAAAATTTCATGGCGTCAACAAATCCCAAAAAAGTTGGGACAAGGCCATTTTTACCACTGTGTGGCATCCCCCCTTCTTACAACACTCAACAGACGTCTGGGGACAGAGGAGACCATTTTCTCAAGGTCAGAAATAGGAATGCTCTCCCATTCATGTCTAATCAGGCCTCTACTGTTCAATCGCCTCTGGCCTTCTTTGTCGCACCTTCCTCTTTATGATGCGCCAGATGTTCTCTATAGGTGAAAGATCTGGACTGCAGGCTGGCCATTCCAGTACCCGGATCCTTCTCCTACGTAGCCATGATGTTGTGATTGCTGCAGAATGTGGTCTGGCATTATCTTGTTGAAAAATGCAGGGTCTTCCCTGAAAGAGATGACGTCTAGATGGGAGCATATGCTGTTCTAGAACCTGAACATAGTTCTCCCAACTTTTTTGGAATCCGGTTTGTAAATAAGGCATATATACACGTATATAAACACAGACATGAATTACCTCCGTCCGAATCCATTTGTTAAAGCTATAGGGTTCACAGTTTAACTCTTACTGAACACTGCCTTAATCAGCCTGGGTGTAATCATGAAGCCTGGTGACCCGGAATTAATGCAGAATTACAAGCTCCGCCTACAAAGTGCAGTCGTAAACACACTTAAACTTCTCAGCTGCTTACCTCCATCACAACCTCCATCCTCTTCTATTCTCAGAAGGCATCATGTGACCCTGCCAGCGTGTGTAATCACTAAACCAGTCCCGCCACTCGGCCAGGGGTCACTGACTCCGACTGACCCCTGCACTAAGGGATGGGCTTTTGTTCGATCTGCATCTTCTGTCCTCTCGTCACATGACCAGAGAGCCTCGGATCATTCATGGAACGTTTCACAGGCTATCAGAAGACCCATGTTTGGTGAAGTGGCGTGTGCTTTAATGTGCTGCCTGTGTGTTTGGTGAGCTCGTGTGTGGAAGTGTTGCTGGTCATACCCACAGAACTGAACACTTCCAGTTTAAAAAAACACACAAATATACTGAACTGCCAAACATCAAAGAGCACCTTCATTTATTTAAAGTCGTGTCTGATTTTAAAATGTCATGTTGTTCACTTTTATCAGAAATGAAAGCAGAATTTATATTTACAATAAAATAATAATAGAGAAAAGACACACATATATATTTATATCCTGCAGATGGCGCTGCTGTACGAGGATAATGGGACTATAAGTACCTGTGGGGCGTGAGTGAGGGGATCCATAGATTGAGAAGAGGTGCCACAGTGCAGGGAATGTCTCGTTCCATGGAAAACGCTTCAGAGCAGATGTTAATGATTGGCTAAAAGGAGGGACTGCATGTGGGTGTGGCCAAAGACCATAGTGTAAAGGAAGTAGCTGAATCTGCAGGTGTATGGAAGCATACGGTCATACGGGTCTACCAGCAGTGGCTAAAATCCCAGTCTACAGGAAATTCTGCTCGGGATTGAAGCAGGGAAGGCCTCCACCAAATCTGGAACCAACTGCTCAACCCTTTGATGTAAGAATGTCTGAACGTTGATGTGGCCTCCATCCAGAAACTTGTCCAGTCCATGCCCAAATCCAATCCCAGCTGTTACTGGTGCTTGTGGAGGTGTTACAGGCTATTAGGTATAATGAGCATATATACAATATATATATATATATATTTGATGTATAGTGGAAAATAGATTTTAATTTCTCTAATAAAGGCGTTATTAATAATAACCCAGCAGTGAACAATGACGTCCAATGACGGATTAAAAATGAACAACAAGAGAATTCCTGAAAGTGGTGTGGAACCCTCCACACTATTCCTGTATATGAGATATTTGTGTTTCCTGTTCCAGGCAGAGACACAGTCGAGGATGTGATAATCTCTAAGTGCCTCTCCCTAGTCTTGTGGCTTTCCCAAAGACCCTTCTGCCTGCCTCATTATTCCTGCTCTAATCCACCTCCTGACCCCAGATTATAATCCGGGACTGCAGCAGACAGAAGGATACGGGAATGTGCCGGTATTAACTGGGGTTGGAGTGGTCTGATATAGGCAGGTACGGTGTGTACAGTGGTATAACAGATACATACAGTGTTGGGGGAGTTTGCTGTAGAGGCGTAAAGACTATACCATGAGGAAGAAAAGAGTACAGCCTGAAACCGTTAAGGTAGCCACGCTGTATCTTAGGCTGTTGGCTTCAGCAGGAGCAAGCATGCGTACAGCTAAAACAGGAACAGTGCACAGGAACAGTTCATCATGTACACCGGTACACCGGTTCTCAGACCAGCCTTACACCGAGTAGCAGATATTAGCCTGTGATGCAGCTTATGTTGCCCGTAACCTTGGACCATACATATAGGCTACATACAGCTAACACACTGAATCTAACATTAGCTAATTAGCATCTCCTTTACGATCACTAGGGCTAGTTGACATGCTATGTAGAGTTAGATAGACTGTTAGCTGACAAATCAACTAAGTACCTGTATCTTTACAGAGTTAGGATAGTCAAGCTAGGCTAACTAATAAGACGTAGTTGGGCTGCAGCTATATACTATACTATACTATACTGTACTGTACTGTACTGTACTGTACTGTACTATACTATACTATACATATATATATATGGTTGCTGTCGGTGCAGCCAGGCGGATAACACCACTACCTGCTAGGGACCCACCCCACATGTGTGAGACTGGGGTTTGAATCCCAGTCTGGGTGATTATACTGTGTTATACCAATAAGAGTCCTTGGCCAAGACTCCTAACACTACACTGGCCCACCTGTAATATGATTTACCTTGTAAGTCGGTCTGAATAAGAGCGTCAGCTAAATTCCATAAATGTAAATATTTATATAGAACATATGGGCATATATTAAGTTATTGTTTTTGACTGAGCTATATCTCTGCAGAGAATGCAATTCCACTGCTCCAATCCATAGCACAATCCTGGGTCTAGCACTGCTGTGTCCGATCCACTCACAACACCACACACATAGTACCTGCTCTGTGGTGGTCCTATGAGGGTCCTGACCATTGAAGAACAGGTTAATACAGTATACAGAGAAACAGATGGACTATAGTCTGGAACTGTAGAACTACAGAGTGTCCTATATGGTCAGTGGAGCTGACAGTATGGACAGTGAGCATGAGACAAGGAGCTGTACCGAATGAAGAGCTGGGGTAAAGTGGAAAGTTGAATAATGGCGCCCTCTAGCGGCGGCGGCCCAACACAGCAGCTTAAAACCTTCACGAAAATTCCGTAAACATCCCAAACGTCACTTCCTCTCACATTCAGCTGCAGAAAACACAGCAGGTCTTCAAATTCAGCACCTAAAACAGATCTCCTGCATGCCTAACATCGCGATTCGTCTGGCTCCTGTGTCGGTTTAGAGGCGATCCGGTTAGAAACGCTGCCAGACGCTGCGCACTGCATCCGCTATGAAGGTGAGTGGAGGGGGTGGCTTGTTGTTGTTGTGGGCTGGATGCTGGTCGTGCCAGATTCGCCTGAATGTCTTTCTTTCAGTGCTGTAAGACGGAAAACTGGAGCATCCCCGTCAGCAGTGTGTTTAGAGCGGGTGTCTTGCAATGAACATATGGCAAAAATCAGTCAGCTTCTTATTGGGCAGCTTCTTGCTCGAATCCCCCCGTTCCACCTTAAATGGTGCAGCAGTTACCTTGCACCAGGTAAGGTGGAACAGGACCTGAATTCGTCGAGGAATCCAATCCAACGTACCCCCATGTTTGCTAGCATGTGAAGATGATCTCATTGTATCAACATACCAATGCCATATCCTCCTTGTTTACATTTTCCCGTTCCACCTTAAATAGTGCAGCTGTTAAGGTGGAATAGGAGAATTCAAGCCAAAAAGCCAACTTCTATCATCGTTTGGTAGGACGTAAAGATGATGTCACTGCGACAACATCCGCGTTATGTTGTCGTTCCACCTTAAATGGTGCAACAGTTAAGGTGGAAGAAGGACATTAGTGTAGGAAGTTGATCTTAGCATCGTGTGAAGATGCTCTCGTTGTATCACCATGCTGATGCCATAGAATTCTTGTGGAAATTGCCCCGTTCCACCTTAAATAGTGCAGCTGTTAAGGTGGAACTGGGAATTAAATTGAAAAGCCTTCAACCTCATGTTTGCGAGGTAGTGAAGATGAGCTTATCGCGTTAACATGCTCATAAATACCCCGTTCCACCTTAAATGGTGCAGCAGTTTGGAAGAAGTGAGGCCAAATTTAGCCTCTGGTTTGTCAGGATGTAAAGATGCTCTCATTGCGTCAGCAAGCTGATACCTTAACCCTATTGGATGAATTCCCGTTCCACCTTAAGCAGTGTATTAGTTGGATTGCTGCACCGTTTAAGGTGGAACGGTAAAGTTTCGACGATAAGGCCAACTTCACCTCATATCTGCTTGAATATAAACATGGTCTCATTGTGTCAATATGCTAATACTGTATGAGTTATAACGCCCCCCCCCTATAAATAGATCTGCAGTTAAGGTGGAACGGGGAAATTCGACTGGAGACCCACTTCTGCCTCATGTTTGCTTGGATGTGAAGATCTTCTCTTTGTGGCAGTATGCTAAAACTAGACCCATCTGGTTTGAATTTCCCTGTTCCACCTTAAATAGTGCCAGTATGTATCTACTGCACCATTTAAGGTGGAATGGGACTATATGAATAGGTAACCAACTTCCGCCTCATGTTTGTTAGGATGGGGCTGAAGATATGATATGAGATCATCTTCAGTTGGGGGTTTGGGTGAGGTGGGGGTTGGAGGAGGTGGGTGTAGAAGGCAGATTCCTGTTCCCCCACATGGATAATCTGTCAGTATGCAGTGTGTCAACTCGGGAAGGAGCTGGAGAGGTTCCTAATGGTGTCCTGTGATAGTCCATCCCATGCAGCTTGAACATCCTCACACACTTCCTGCAGATGGTGCGGTAGGGGTGGAGATGGAGTCACACCAGACCCTCTAAACGTGTGACAACAAACCGTTCATCTTGGTGCTGACCACGGTGCCTGCACACACGGATTCGTTGGGCGTCTCCACCAAGACTAAAGCGGGACTCGTCCCAGAAGACGACCCGCTGCCGTTCTGAGTCACTCCATGACAGTCTGGTACGACACCACTGCAGTCTTTGGTGACGGTGACGTGGTGTTAAGGCCAGTCGTGGTAACGGTCTGTGTGCATGTAGTCCTGCGTGGTGCAGCCGTCTGCCAATGGTGCTGCACTAACAGGATGACTTATAGAGGCACCATTGCTCACTGGGTCAGTCAGGTACAGCGATAAGGCCCGCCCATTCCCTCCGCACCAAGTTGCATCCCTGTGGGCTGATTCCCTCTGGGTGCTATCAGTGTCCACTCTTGTGGCCTGTGCCCCTGTAAGACCCGCGTACAAACAACCTGACACTTTTATTTTTGGTTACATGAATCTAGAATTTATTAAAAATGGCGATTCCATCTATCTCTGACCCGTTCAGTGCTGAGACGCAAACAGAGCCATACAAATTCATAATGTTTCATTGCCGAGACTTCTGGAATCTTGTTTTGCTGGTTGGCATGAATGTGAAACACCAACTGACGCCTGTGTAACTCCTCAGGGCCCCAGCACAGAGGCGGAGGTAATAGAGGACGCCGCTCCGGCACCCGCCGACCCCAACGGCGAGGAACTACCCCCGTACCTACGCGAGGAACCACCTGAGGGTACGTGAAGCCTTTTCCCCTCAGCAGGCGTTTGGCTGGAGGCTAAAAGTTCGGAAGTAACGCTAGCATGAAGCAGGAAAACGTGCATCAGTAATATTCATTAACAGCGACGTTTTAATCAACACCAGACACAAAGAGTCCGACCGAGTCTGCAGTCGAGGTGTCGCGTTAGCCGACTGGTAATGAGCTGAGCTCCTGCTGGTTCTCCTACCGAGTTCTACTGCAGCTTAATCAGATCCATTTGATTCCTCCGTTCAGAAGCTCCTGGAGGGTCATCAGCTCAATCAGATGTGCTTCATTAGCGGTGTGAAGAATTAACCCTCGGAGGGAAGTCCGCTGTTCCGAAGCTTTTTGTCTTGTGAGCTCCGGAGTGCAGAGCTGGAGTAAGATGTTGGGTACTGTGCGGAAGTCTTGTAATTCCAGATCTATGCGACTCCAGATTGGCCGTTGAGAAACATTTCTGGACTGTTGTTTTGAGATCACCATAGCCGGCCCTGACCCTAGGCAAGATTCTGGCTGGTTCCTCTTGGATGCTGAAACCCAGGCAGTAACGCACTCCTCATCAAAAGAGCACCCGCACCCAGAAGGAGGTGTGGGAGTGCAGTGCTGTTGGGAGGGAAGATAAAGGTGACCAGGATCAATAACTGATGATCAATTTAGACTGATATGATCAATATTTATTGAGCTACACATACAGAAGTCTGTCTCTCAGTATGGTGTCGGGCCGCCATGTTTGCTAACCCAACACGCCAGACGTCTCGGTATGGAGCTGTAGAGGCTCCTAATGGTGTCCTGTGATAATCCATCCCATGCAGCTTGAACATCCTCACACAGTTCCTGCAGATGGTGCGGTAGGGGTGGAGGTGTAGGAACACCAGACCTTCTAGACATGTGACAACAAATCGTTCATCTTGGTGTTGACCACGGTGCCTCCACACACGGATTCGTTGGGCGTCTCCACCAAGGCTAAAGCGGGACTCGTCACTGAAGGTGACCCGCTGCCATTCTGAGTCACTCCATTGCCATTGCAGTCTTTGGTGACGGTGAGGTGGTGTTAAGGACAGTCACTGTAACGGTCTATGTCAGGGGTCGGGAACCTTTTTGGCTGAGAGAGCCATGAACACCACATATTTTAAAATGTAATTCCGTGAGAGCCATACAATATGTTTAAAACTAAATACAAGTAAATGTGTGCATTTTATGTAAGACCAACACTTTTAAAGTACAATAAGTCTCTGAATTATTTTTAATAACGTTAGCATGCTGTTGCTAACCAATGATAAATAAAGTACTTCTTACCATTAATGCGACTTCTGGTGCTGCATGGTTTTGCTGATGGCTTTGTAGTCTGGTTGATACGTGGTGAGGTTAAGCTTCATGCAGGCGTTGAGACTTCCATCCGTTAAACGTGATCGTAGGTTGGTCTTAATGTTCTTTAGATGTGAGAAAGACTGCTCACATGCATACGTAGAGCCAAACATTGTGAGTACAGCAATACTCACACGCTGCAGTGTGTGGTATGTGACGGGAAGCGCGTTCCAAGTTTTGACAATCAGCTGGTCCGCGGGTTGAATTTTTTTCATTTCTCCCCACTTGTGTTTGCTCGCCAACTCCGCTTGCTGTCGTGCAAGTCTTTCCAAATCTTCATTAAGTGACTTGAACTTATTCACCCACATGTCTGAGGCCTTCAGGTCAGCAGCTTGTAGCTCAAAATCTCTGACGGAGACACCGGGGATGTAACTCAGGTCGGCGCTGTCCACTGCACCCTCGTGTGGATGGGTGATGAACTTAAAAAGACGAGCGCGCTCACGAAATTCTCCAAAGCGTGCTTTGAATGACTGCAGGAGATTAGATGTGAAGCCCGCTAGCTGCTGAAGATCAAGTTGTTGAGCAGGGTCACTTGCTGTGCATGCACCTCTAAACTCTCCCAGTTTTTCAAAGTGTAGTAAACGACCTGTTTCAATGTCGGCTATGAAGAGTTCTAGCTTGTTTTCAAATGCAAACACTGCTTGTTGAAGGGATAAGACTGTATTTCCAACGCCTTGCATTTTCACATTGAGCTGGTTCAGATGTTCAGTCATGTCCACGAGATAGTAGAACTTCAGGAGCCACTCTGTGTTAGCTAACTCAGGATGCTTGACGTTTTTCATTTCAAGAAAAGTCCGGACTTCACTCAGACAAGCCGCGAAACGGCTAAGCACCTTTCCTCTTGACAACCAACGCACATTGCTGTGCAGAAGCAGGCCAGGATAATTATTCCCAACTTCATCCAGCAGTGTTTTAAACTGGCGATCATTTAAAGCTCGGGCAACAATAAAGTTGACCACCTGAATGACCAGCGACATCACCTCACCAAGCTGCTCGCCACACATCTGAGCACAAAGCGCCTCCTGATGTAGGATGCAGTGAAAACTTAGGATAGGTCTCTTTTCATATTCACGAAGAAGCGCTACGAAGCCTCTGTTTTTTCCCACCATGCACGGGGCACCATCAGTACACACTGAAATAAGTTTATCCATCGGTAGATTTTTTTCTTTAGCGAACTCAGTGAAAGACTTGAATAAATCTTCCCCTCTTGTTGTACCTTTCATAGGCAAAACAGCAAGACTTTCCTCACGTACTGTGTCACCGACAACATACCTTGCAATCACACTGAACTGGGATAAATGGCTTACATCTGTTGACTCATCCAAAGCGAGAGAAAAGAATGGTGCTGCATTTATGTCCTTTACTTGTGTTGCCTCAATTTGATTTGCCATCATGATGGTACGATCGTGAACTGTTCTTGCCGACAGAGGCATGTCTTTTATTCGTTTGATTATCTTGTCTTTATCCGAAATATCATCAAAAAGTTCATTGGCAACATCAAGCATGAATGTTTTGGCATACTCCCCATCTGTGAAGGGCTTTCCGTTTCTCACAATTGCTAAAGCACCAGCAAAGCTAGCCGAATTCCAGTCACCTTGTTGGGTCCAAACACGTAGTTGCTGCTGGCTAGCTTGCACTCTGCACAGTAGCTCTTGGCATGCTTTCTTCCTGCTGTCCCCCGCAGGATATTTCGATGCAAATGTAGTATGGCTTGTGTCGAAGTGGCGCTTTATATTTGACCGTTTCATCGATGCAATTTTATCATTGCATATTAGACACACTGCAGAACCTGCTCTCTCCACAAAGGCGAATTCCTCTGTCCATTCCTCTTGAAAAGTACGATACTCCTCATCTTTTTTTCTTTTAGCCATCTTCTTTGGTAAAAGGGTCTCTGCAATGAGCTAACGTTAGCTGACTATGTGATTAAAAGGAGGGAAGTTTACTTCTTGACCTCACAATGACCCGTGTACGTTACCCATTATCCAATAAAAAAATGGTGTTGCCCCGGAGGACAGCTGTGATTGGCTCCAGCCACCCGCAACCATGAACATGAGTGGTAATTAATGGATTGAAATACATGAGAATGTTTTATATTTTTAATGTTATTTTTTTTATTTATTAAAGATTTGTCTGCGAGCCAGATCCAGTCATCAAAAGAGCCACATCTGGCTCGCGAGCCATAGGTTCCCGACCCCTGGTCTATGTGCACATAGTCCTGTGTGGTGCAGCCGTCTTCCAATGGTGCTGCACTAACAGTATGACTCATGGAGGCACCACTGCTCACTAATTGTCTACAGTGGTGGCTGTTGGTAGCCCTACCCACCAGCTTCCTGTTGATTGATTGATTCCTTCTGGGTCTGACGGTTCTTTTGTTGATGGTTGTATCTGGCCCTTACCAACGTGAAGCCTAAGCCACATTGTAGCCTAACACACTGAACACGAGCAGGAGCTTACACCTAGCATTCATACCCAGAATGGTGTTAGTGAGCACTACTCTCACACCCTGCAGGCTGCTTGCTGTACATATACAATGACTGAACTGAAATTGATAATCCAGGCTGGCATCCTAAACTGAGATTAGGAGGGAGCCAAATAAAAGGACACCCGGAAATCATAAAGCCCTATACAATACGCTAGTGTTGGGGCACAGTGCTTAGAAGTTCAGCTCCGGAGTTGTGTTGGTTATGGGCATGCCTTTGGCCTGTGTGGTATTTCCAGAGTGGTAGTTCTGAACATAGTGATGCGAGTGATGTTTAGTGGTGTTAAGGGAACGTGCAGTTATGAACATAGGCCTGAGCTGGGGTGCATTTCCCAAAAACCACTTTCCCAGAGCCACTGCCACATAAATGATCGAGAGCCTATCATTCTGAACACTCAGAATATCTCTCTCTCTCTCTCTCTCTCTCTCTCTCTCTCTCTCTCTCTCTCTACTATTTCTCTCTCTCTCTCTCTACTATTTCTCTCTCTCTCTCTCTCTCTCTCTACTATTTCTCTCTCTCTCTTTCTCTACTATTTCTCTCTCTCTCTCTTTCTCTACTATTTCTCTCTCTCTCTCTCTCTACTATTTCTCTCTCTCTCTCTCTCTCTCTCTACTATTCCTCTCTCTCTCTTTCTCTACTATTCCTCTCTCTCTCTCTCTACTATTTCTCTCTCTCTCTCTCTACTATTCCTCTCTCTCTCTCCTATTCCTCTCTCTCTCTCTCTCTCTCTCTCTCTCTCTCTCTCTCCTATTCCTCTCTCTCTCTCTCTCTCTCTCTCTCTCCTATTCCCCTCTCTCTCTCTCTCTCTCTCTCTCTCTCTCTCTCTCTCTCTCTCTCTCTCTCTCTCTCTCTCTCTCTCTCTCCTACCCCTCTCTCTCTCTCTCTCTCTCTCTCTCTCTCTCTCTCTACCATCCCCCCCCCCCCCCTTTATGGCTTTATGCGCTTTCCAGCATACGCTATATGCAGCCGATGATGTGACTGGTCAGCTGGTTATGAAGGTGATGGCCTGAGGAAAGATGCGTCTGTTTACGAGTCTGGTTGTCTTGGTGGATAGGATCAGACTCCCTACCATCCAGCAGGCGCTCCAGGACCCTATCCACCAAGACAACCAGACTCGTAAACAGACGCATCTTTCCTCAGGCCATCACCTTCATAACCAGCTGACCAGTCACATCATCTGATGGACCATAGTTACACCTGTTCCTCCATAGTGTTCAGACTTCACTCACATACCAGATTATACACTACAGTCTCCTCCCCATACATGTATACCTACCCTTCTGCCTCTATCTCAACACTACTGCCTCTGCCTCAACACTACTGCCTCTGCCTCAACACTACTGCCTCAAATTCAACACTACTGCCTCTGCCTCAACACTACTGCCTCGAGTTCAACACTTGTCCATATATAGTTAGTTTATTGCTTGTGTATTGTGTATATGGTGTATACTGTGAAGAGTGTATATTGAACAGTGTCTGAATGTATCGTGTATATGTAGAGTCATCGTGTATATTGTGGACTGTACTAGAGACACACGAACTGCCAAAACCAAGTTCCTTGGGCGTGTCAGCGTGCTCGTCCAATAAATCTGATTCTGATACTTGAATACAGTGCTGTGGTCTGCAGTTGTAATACACACAGTGGCCTGCAGAGGGCCTTATTAGATTAGCAGTGTGCGTAGACGCTTTCAGACAGTGAGATCAGGTTCCATCTTAAAACTTACTCAGACCGGGTCTGTGAAGATCCTAACATTCACCACACACACACACACACACACACACACACACACACACACACACACACACACACGAGCGCAAAGGTGCAGACAGTTCTGCTGTCTAGGAATCAGAATCATGTTTATTGGACAAGTATGTTAACACACCCAAGGAATTTGGTATTGGCAGTTCGTGTGTCTCTAGTACAGCACCAGTATACACAGCGACTCCACATATACACAATACATACACACACTACAATATACACTCTACACAGTATACACCATATACACAACCACTCCACATATACACAATACACACACACTACAATATACACTCTACACAGTATACACCATATACACACCCACTCCACATATACACAATGCATACACACACTGTACAATATACACTCTACACAGTATACACCATATACACAACCACTCCACATATACACCATACATACACACACTGTACAATATACACTCTACACAGTATACACCATATACACAACCACTCCACATATACACAATACATACACACACTGTACAATATACACTCTACACAGTATACACCATATACACACCCACTCCACATATACACAATGCATACACACACTGTACAATATACACTCTACACAGTATACACCATATACACACCGACTCCACATATACACAATACATACACACACTGTACAATATACACTCTACACAGTATACACCATATACACAACCACTCCACATATACACAATACACACACACACTGTACAATATACACTCTACACAGTATACACCATATACACAACCACTCCACATATACACAATACATACACACACTGTACAATATACACTCTACACAGTATACACCAGT